>CAWUER010000152.1:0-194447 GCA_963921195.1 Pegoplata infirma
AGATTTAAAATTCCCATTGGGATTTTGACCGTTTTGGAAATGGTCATAGTCCCCACAACTAAGTAATAGGGGGATTACGACCGTAATGTATTCGGTCATAATTCCCATTTCCATTATGGGGATATTATGTCCTGTCACCTTAGTTTTGTTTCTTGTTTCTTTGAGTTAATTTTGATTATAACACATCTTACAATTAGTTCTTTAAAAATATTCAATTCTTATACTTTTTGATCACAGTGTACTTGTAACATAAGACACAATCTTTGGTTTTAGTAGTTAAGCTAGTGTAATGTTTCAGTTTAAAGAAGAAAAAACATTGAATCGAGGAGTAAACTGCATTTAGTAGTTCCTTAGAAACTAGTATAAGAGTAAATATCTTATATGCAACAAAAAGAAAATATATTTACACCTAAGTAAAAATGTTAATACATTGAAATATATAATTTATTGGAAATTCTAAGTTTTACTCGGGTTCATATACATATATATTTATATATATAATTAAGTTGTACTAACAAAACTAACTTTAAAGTATGTTTTGTTTAATAATACAAAAAAAAAGTTTATAAAAATATAAAAAAAATTTACAAAAACACATGAGTATGAGTTTATTAATCTCTTTAGCTTAAAACAACTTTATACCAGCATATATTTTAATAGAAAAAATATTATGCTTTAAAGTTGAAGTGCATATCATTAGAAAAACAATAATATTATGCAAAAAAAAAAACTGCAGACTAATTAGCAGCTCTGGGCAGTTGTGAGTTCAAGAACCTAGACTATCGTATACCGACATAGTTAATTGAAAATTATATTTTTTAAGTTTAAGTTCATTAAATAATAACACAACAAGATGTACTTGCCAATGCTACAAGGTAGTCTCAAGAAAGACATCTTTAGAATTTTCTAAATTTACATCATTAACAAAACTTTGACAAGACAATCATAGAAAGATTAAAAAACCATCCATTTTAACTGTTTACCAAAGAACATATACAAAAGAACAAAGGACAGGGTCAGCTTCCGCATAAGTACTTTTTTCAAACTAAATACATAAAGGTGAAAAACAAATACTTTCCTACATACATATTCTCAAATAATAAAATGTGTAAAAAGAATATTTAAAAGGAAATCAAATATTAATAAAGATATAAAAATTTAAAAAAAATATATTTCTTTTGAAAGTTAAATGAGTAAATAGACTACTTAACTCGTTGGTTGCTCCTAATTTAACTGGCTCTTAGACACCTAAGAGCCTCTTTAAATTAAGACATCTTTTCGAATAAGTGTTTTCAGTTTTTTGTTTTGTCGGTTAGGGTTAGGTTGAGTTTATCTGATCGGACAAAGAGAGTGCATTAGTCAAACAACACTTTCCGACTCCTAAGATTGTCGGCCACTGTAATTTAAAATTAATTATTTAACTAAACTTAAACCTGATTTCAATCAAATATTTTAAGGCTTGATTACTCAATGCTCCGTTATTAAATAACTCTCCGTTAAATTTAACATTTTCATCTAAATTTTGAAATAAGGCTCCGTTAAGTCGGCAGTTAGCAGCTAACTTTTCATTGAGTAATCCGCCCTAAGTGATTGAATTAATTTGTTTAGTTAAATTTATAACAGTGTTTCGCTGCGAAAGGAAATTCAGAAAATAACAAAAATCATACAAAATTTGGAAACCGTAGCAAATTTAAGAAATTCCCAGAATAACTAAAAAAGTTGCTGGTCAGAAATTTTAAAGTTATAAATATCGGTTAACCAGATCTGCTGAAATTAGCAGCTGTGGAGTATAATATAAAATATAATAATAATTTGATCCAATGATCAGTTTTTTTTTTTTATTTTATTTTTCCAATTTAATTACAAATCATTTTTAATAATTTTAATCTACACGAGAACTGGTAACAATGACCGTCGTCTCGTTGTAGCGAAATCAACCAAGGGTTTTTGTGGGAATCGAACCCACGACCTCCCGTTTCATAGGCTAGCACGCTACCAACTAACCTACAGGGGCAGCTGTGGTGTATACAAAACTGTATTCAGAACAAGTTCATTTTGGATGAATATTGATTTTTTTTTTAAAAACACACCAGTTTTATATTTTTTTTACATTTTTAAATGAAAGTTCATTAAGTAAAACTTTTTCTCCACGGTTAGTTAGATAGGTCAAAAAGCTCAGTGAATCAGAACTAATTCATTGGATGCAAATATTTTTCTGTATAAAAATAATTTTTATGAATCTGATACTATTACTCTACGAAAAACGTATTACATTCTCAGATTTTTCCATAAAAAAAAATTTTCAGAAAAATGGTTCTGAGACTTTTGCTTCAAAAAAATGTCCCATAATCTAATATTTTTTATTTAAATGTTGGGATTTTTTGTACGAAAAAATGTTTCAGAATATTATAATTTTTCTTCAGCCAAAATGCTTTAAAATTTAAGCTTTTTTTATAAGTAAAATTTCTTAGAATCTGAGACGTTTTCTTAAAAAAAAATGTCTATAAAAATATCTTAAACCTTTTCTATAGGAAACATGTCTCAGAATCTGAGAATTTTATTATAGGAAAAATGATTCAGAATCTAAGACTTTTTCTATAGGAAAAATGTCTAGCAATCTAAGACTTTTTCTACACGAATCTGAGACTTTTTCTATAGGAAAAATATCAGAATCTGACAGTATTTATATTCGCAAAATGTCTCAGAATCTGAGTCTTTTTCTATTGTCTCCAACTATATTGAAAAGATGTCTAAGAATCTGAGACTATTTCTAAAGAAAAAAACTTTAAATTGGAAAAATGTAGCATAATCTGAGACTTTTTCAATAAAAAAAAATATCGCATAATGTGAGACGTTTTCTATAGTAGAAATATTTCAGACTGAAACTATTTCTTATAGAAAATTATCGCTGAATCTGAGACTTTTTAAAGCAAAAATGTCTTAGAATCTGAAACTTTTTCTATAGGAAAAATTTCTCAGAATCTGAGACTCTATCTATAGGAAAAATGTCTCAGAATCTGAGACTCTATCTATAGGAAAAATGTCTCAGAACCTGAGACTTTTTCTATAGGAAAAATGTCTCAGAATCTGAGACTTTTTCTACAGGAAAAATGTCTCAGAATCTGAGACCTTTTCTATAGGAAAAATGTCTCAGAATCTGAGACTTTTTCTACAGGAAAAATGTCTCAGAATCTGAGACTTTTTCTATAAGAAAAATGTCTCAGAATCTGAGACTTTTTCTACAGGAAAAATGTCTCAGAATCTGAGACTTTTTCTATAGGAAAAATGTCTCAGAATCTGAGACTTTTTCTATAGGAAAAATGTCTCAGAATCTGAGACTTTTTCTATAGGAAAAATGTCTCAGAATCTGAGACTTTTTCTATAGGAAAAATGTCTCAGAATCTGAGACTTTTTCTATAGGAAAAATGTCTCAGAATCTGAGACTTTTTCTATAGGAAAAATGTCTCAGAATCTGAGACTTTTTCTATAGGAAAAATGTCTCAGAATCTGAGACTTTTTCTATAGGAAAAATGTCTCAGAATCTGAGACTTTTTCTATAGGAAAAATGTCTCAGAATCTGAGACTTTTTCTATAGGAAAAATGTCTCAGAATCTGAGACTTTTTCTATAGGAAAAATGTCTCAGAATCTGAGACTTTTTCTATAGGAAAAATGTATCAGAATCTGAGACTTTTTCTATAGGAAAAATGTCTCAGAATCTGAGACTTTTTCTATAGGAAAAATGTCTCAGAATCTGAGACTTTTTCTATAGGAAAAATGTCTCAGAATCTGAGACTTTTTCTATAGGAAAAATGTCTCAGAATCTGAGACTTTTTCTATAGGAAAAATGTCTCAGAATCTGAGACTTTTTCTATAGGAAAAATGTCTCAGAATCTGAGACTTTTTCTATAGGAAAAATGTCTCAGAATCTGAGACTTAGGTTAGGTTAGGGTGGCGGTGCCAGATGGGCACTCCGCATAGACCAGTTGGTCCATAGCGATACCACAAAACTCTTTCCGCTTATCGATGTAAACTAAATACATTGACCTTCATCGCGAACTGTTTCAAACTCTTCAGGTCTATCCTCGTAATTTCCTCCAAAGTCTCGTACTGAATCTGAGACTTTGTCTATAGGAAAAATGTCTCAGAATCTGAGACTTTTTCTATAGGAAAAATGTTTCAGAATCTGAGACTTTTTCTATAGGAAAAATGTCTCAGAATCTGACTCTTTTTCTATAGGAAAAATGTCTCAGAATCTGAGACTTTTTCTATAGGAAAAATGTCTCAGAATCTGAGACTTTTTCTATAGGAAAAATGTCTCAGAATCTGAGACTTTTTCTATAGGAAAAATGTCTCAGAATCTGAGACTTTTTCTATAGGAAAAATGTCTCAGATTCTGAGACTATATTTATAGGAAAAATATTTCAGAATATGAAACTGTTTCCATTGGAAAATTGTTTTAGAACCTGAGACTTTAAAATGGATTGAAAAATGTCTGAACATTTTTTTATAGCAAAAATGTCTCAGAGTCTGAAACTTTTTCTGTAGAAAAATGTGTTAGAATCTGATATTTTTTCCAAAAGGAAAATGTTTCTGAAACTGATCTGTACTTACAGAAAAAATAAAATATGTCGCCATTAGGCACGTCTCCGAAACAGAAAATGCAAATTCCTTCATTTGTGTCTGCAATTCCAGATCATGTTGGTTACCCTTGCGAAATAATGTAAGAGACAAAAAAGTGGAAAGAAAGTATGAAGTGAGGTTGAGATTGCTAGAAATAGAATTGTAGTGTTGGAAACTGTCAAAATTTATTCTGTAGAAACTATAAATATTCACATATATAAAAAACAGTTTTCATTAACAAGACAAACCGACATTTAAAATCCTACTGATGATAACACTAACTGGGGTGTTTGAAACCGGTATGGGAAATACCAGAAATGTCTATAATTTTTAGAAATTCAATTTTTCTTCTGCATTTTTTTAACTTGAACCCTTATAACAAATATAACACTGTGTCACAAATTTTCAACAAAGTCGTGACCAAATGAATCTGACACCTAATCTTTATGTAAATCCGAACGCTGAATCCGAATATGAAGTCAGAACGGTCAAAAGTAGAACAGTTTTCGAGATATTTACGAGAAAATCGAGAAAATTACCGTTATTTGCTCTTTTCAACTTATTTTTTTAAAACCAAACAATAAAATCTTTTTAAATTTTATCACTTAGAACGTTAGCTTATTTCAATACGAACATTTTGTGCCCAATAGGATCCAGATCGGTGCAAAAATGACAAAGTTACAGTAGGTTAATTGAATTATCCCAATTTTTGACTTTTTTTAAAAAAACACAAGTAAATATACAAAGCGAAATGTTAGTAATGAAACGTGGGTTAATTCACTAAATCTTCTGTAGCTTTGTCATTTTTGCACCAATCTGGCTCTTGTTGGGCGCAAAATGTTCGTATTGAAATAAAATAATGTCATATGCAATAAAACATTATAATTTTTAATTGTTTGGTTTAAAAAAAATAACTTGAAAAGAGCAAAATTGCAAAAAATCATCAAATTTTTCATGAAGTTTGAACTTTTGTCCACTGTAACTCTGTCATTTCTTGACTAATCTTCACAAGCGACCCATGGTTATTTTAGTAATTTTTTATCTTTCATTAAAAATAAATAAATACATAAATCGACTAATAGTTTTGAAGATATTTGCATTTAAGTGACATCATCTTTTTTAAAAACACAATAACGCTTATTTTCGAATATCTCGAAAACTGTTCTACTTTTGACCATTCTGACTTCACATTCGGATTCAGCGGACAATTGTACATAAAGATTAGGTGTCAGATACATTTGGTCAAAAAACTGTCACGTAGTGTAATTAGAGCCCGTGCTCGATCTGTACTTACAGAAAAAATAAAATGAAGCTTTTTCTGGTGGAAAAATTTCTCAAAATATGAGTAAAAAGTTTTTTTAAAGAACAATATCGCAGAATTTGAAATGTTGTCTATAGGAAACATATGGGTGATTCCAGGTCAAACCGCACAGCAAACTGTCATTTTCGGATTTGTCACCTCAGATTTTAATGAAATTCGAAAAAAATATTTCACATGCGTTGTTTTTATAAAATGATTACCTTACAGGCTCCAAAAATTTTTAGTTTTCGAAATACGGCGTCTTGAAAATTGGCAAAAACGTCAAATTTTCAAAAAGGTGCACATACAAAGTCACCCATAACTTTAAAACTATAAAAACCACAATTACCAAATAGGTACTATTTGAAAGCTGAAAGGATTACGTTAAAAGTGACATGCACAATTTTTTCTTGTAATGAAAGGTCAAAGGTCATATTTCAAGGACTAATGTTCAAATACCTATATCTCAAAATCCGATATTTTTAAAATTCTCAAAAAAATATATGATAACAATCAAGTCTTTCCCTACATTTGTGTCAAAATTTCAGTGTGGACACTCATATGGTTCCAAAGTTACAGAGGAAAACGTGCTCGAAGGCAAGGTTTTTTCTACGAGTTCATATGAAAAATATTGCACAAACAAAACAATACACATAGTCGTAAACAAAGGTGTGGGCCTAGAACAAGGTTTAATACTTTTTATGTATTTTGAGTTATACTGTAGGGGTTTTTTGTTCTTTACAAGGAAAGTCCTCGAAAGTGGACATACTTGATTTCTTTGAAATTTTTACACAAGCTAGAAAAAATAAATCTAAAATCAACCAGTCTGAGCTTGTCGGCCCAAATTCATGTTAAACGGGATTAAAAATTACCCATTTTCAGTTATTTTAAAGTTTAGGTACTTTATATTGATGCCACATATAACAGTTCCGTTTCATTCGAAACCTATATTCATCCATAGTAGGGAAATAAGAATGGGGTGGGGGAGCCGTATGTTCAAAGCGGAATAAAGCTCATAAACAATATAATCAAGCATAAACATGGTTTAGAAATGAAAACACTAATGTTTCGAATTTCTTTGAATTTTTGCCTTATTTTATTTTGGACACACTAATAAAGATATTTTTTTTTTTAAATTCGGATGAAACCCGACCTGTAAGAAAAAATGCCAATAAAAATTCATGTGATTGCTTAATTTAAATAGAAAATAGTACCAACAATGAATTTGTTTTACAAAGACTATATAGTTTAACAAAAACTATACTTTTTTACAAAAACAATTATGCAACAAATAAAATGTCTCAAACAGACGCCAAACATTTTTTTTAATGAAATGGATCTGATATATGTGGCATCAATGTACCTAAAATTTAAAATTACAAAAAATCTGTAATTTTTGACTCCCGTTTAACCCTTTAAAACTAAATTAAAACCAACAAGTGAGAGTGTTAAATTCGGCTGTGCCGAATCTATTATACCCTCCAACATGTAAAAAAATAAAAAAAAAATTTTTGACAGGGGCGTTGTTTTAAGGGGGGGGGCAAGGTTGGGGGAGGGGTCGGTTAGCTGGGGTGACTCCTTGGCCCTCACGGTATATGTTTACAAGTTCATTTTTGTCTGCTTTGTGCACTTAAGTACTATAGTTTTATAATTATTTAAATTATTTTTTTATCCACGCCCTTAAAAGAGGGGCGGGGCAAAAAAAAGCGATATTTTTTAGTCTCCTGGGTCCAAGCGCAGGACCTTAAACTTCTACGAACATAAAAATGTCTCATTTGGTTCACAAAAATACAAAAAAACGCAAAAAAAAATAGCATTTTTAAGAGGTTGGTTTAGTTCTTCAAGGGGGAACTTTTTTCCCCCTAGTCCGATTTGGCCCATTTCCGAACTTAACCTGCCTAGGATCATAAGACATATTTATGCCAAACTTGAGGGATCTAGCTCTTTTATTTTGGACTGCATCGTGTTAACTACAGACGGACGGACGGACGGACGGACAGACAGACGGACGGACGGACGGACGGACGGACGGACATCGCTAGAATGTCTTAGAATCGATCACTGATCAATAATATATATACTTTATGGGGTCCCCGACCGATATTTCGATGCGTTACATACGGAATGACAAAGTGAGTATACCCACATACTGTAGTTGGAGGGTATAAAAAGCTCAGACAGGTCGGTGTTAGATATTTGTTGTCTTTCATGGGCATAAATTTCAAGGAAATTACGTATGTTCACTTTGAAGATTTTCCTTGTAGGAAAACAAGAAAACCCTACGATAAAATTCAGTTTTAATAGTAAAATTAAATTCAAGAGGTAGAAATATTAATAAATAATGGGTTCAGTTTTTAGGTCCGTCCTATTGTTTGTTTACTGCTATGCTGCTTCGTGTGTGTAAGCTTTTGCATATGAACTCGTAGAGAAAATCTTGACTTCGAGCACGTTTTCCTCTGTAACTTTGGAACCATATGAGTGTCCACCCTGAAATTTTGATACAAATGTAGGGAAAGACTTGATTGTTGTCATATATTTTTTTGAGAATTTTAAAAATATCGGATTTTGAGATATAGGTCTTTGAACATTAGACCTTGAAATATGACCTTTGACCTTTCATTACAAGAAAAAATTGTGCATGTCACTTTTTAGGTAATCCTTTCAGCTTTCGAATGGTACCTATTTGGCAATTGTGGGTTTTATAGTTTTAAAGTTATAGGTGACTTTATATGTGCACCTTATTGAAAATTTGACGTTTTTGCCAATTTTTAAGCCGCCATATTTCGAAAACCGAAAGGTTTTGGAGCCAGATGGGTAAAGATTTTAGGAATACTATCCATTTGAAATATACTTGGCAAATTGCATTTAAATCGAAGGTGGAAAATCCGAATGCTGTGTGGTTTGAGCTGGATTTGCCCATATCTTAGAATCTGAGACTTTTTTTATGGAAAATACGTATTGGTATTTGAGGCATTTCTGCCGGAAAAATTTTTAAGAATCTGCGAATTTTTTTAACAACTTTTTTTAAAGGAAAAATGTCTCAGAATCTAAGACTTTTTCTAAAGGAAAATTTTTTAGTATCTGAGACTTTTTCTATTGAAGAAATATATATGGGACTGTTTCTTTAGGAAAAATATCGCATAATCTGAGACTTTTTTATATGAAAAGTGTCATATAATCGGAGACATTACACTCAAAATAATACATTGGTAGATTTACTAATTTTTTTTGCTAATGCTAGTTAGCTAACCTTTAGCATATTTTTAGATGAGATTAGCATGTTAGCAAAAATATCTTGTAAAATTCATTTAGCGCATTAGCAATTTAAAAAAAAAAATTAACTAATTTTTTTTTCTAAATTTAAAATTGAGTTGACCAAACTTTTACAAGATTTTTTGGTAATATTAGCAAAATAAATAATATGAGCAAAATGGAGGGCATTTTTGGTTCTTAGAATCTCCATACTGTCGCGGGTCCTCTTCACATGTGTGGACCCTAATGGGTCTTAACTTTGGATCCAAAAAAGTTAACATTCCCGAAAATTTTAAAATGCTCATATCTCGGTAAATATTGCCGACACAACAAAGAGTCCAAAAGCATTTTTGTAGCTATCAACACGTAGAACAAGACCGCAAAATAGTCAAAAGCTCTCCGAGTAATATTTTTGAAGTTATCGAGTTTTTTAATTCTCAAAACCCCAGTGGTCCCCTAAAATCACGCATCTCAAAAACTAAGCAAGGTAGAGCAAAACGGACACAAATTTTAGATCAAAAACTATGACGATTTTTAAGGAACCCAACTAGGTCTAGGCCCATCGGGATCTGGACCTATTGGGTCCGAACCCAATGGGGTCCTCAAGTGAAATAAAAAAAAATTCAGTTAACTAATTTTTGGCAAAACATTTTTGCTAGCTTTACCAAAAAAATTGTGGGTTCAAAATCAGCAAATTTTCTTGTAGGTTTTCAAGCTTTTTTTTTAACAGTACAGTTTTTTTTGAGTGTATGAAGGATTTGTTGATTCAATTACAAAATTAATTGATTTTGAACCTATCACAAAAATTGCGACATTAATTTCGCATTTTGGTTGAAAATAATTTTAACATTGGAAGTCTATTTTGTTATTTTAGCGTGTTTATGTGTATGTGTGTGCGTTGGATGCTAACAAAGTTCAGCAAAGTTAAAAATGAAATTAAAACATTAATTGAAACAATTACAATATTTGATTGAAGTTACTTTTAGTAACAATTACAATTTTAATTGAAAAATATTTAGGATACTTTTTTCTGTGAACGATTTTAATAAGTTTTATCATTCTCAAATATATTTTTTTTTTATTTTCTCAAGTTAAACTTTTTTTTAACCTTTTCACATACATACTAAGTTTTTACATCATTTATACATTTAACTACAGCTTTATTATAATAATCCTTAAATTAATTTCATAATTTCTTTCCAAGTTTCTAATAGCAAATTAAAAAAAAAAACTAAACTTTGTACTTTGTATTTTACTTTTTTTTTAATTTAAAGTTTTTCTAGCTGTCTGCTGCATAAAAACGAACATTACATATGCAAAAATAAAAAAAGATCAAAAGAAAAAAGTTTAAACATACAGTACAAAAAAAAAACTTCATATGTATAGTTTGAAAAAAAGAAAGAAAAATAAAAGAACTTAAGTACTTTGGCTACTTTGGATTTTGTACATTACTACTCTGGACTCTCGACAATATGACACACTAAATAAGAGTATTTGTGCATAAAAAAATACATTTCACAAAAAAAAAATACAAAAAATGCTTCCTTAAAAGTTTGAATTGCTTGCAGCAGCCGATGTTGTGATGTTGCTGCGGCGGCAAGATCTACATGCAGCAACAATATACAAACGTATCTTAAAAAAAAAAAAAAACGTTTGTAAAAGTAGATCCTTATGTTGTTTGTTGCTGTTTTTCTTATTGTCATCGTTTTTAAAATATGCAACATAATAATATAATACTTATATAAATAAGAAAAAAAAATATTTATTTACATATGTATAAGATCATATATGTACTTACGAGTATGTACTATATAGCTACCTATATAGGAACAAGAAAATATTAAAATGACATATAAATATAAACATACATCATATTACAAATGTACAGGGAAATCATTTCTAAATGTTCTTTGTAGTACTTTTTTTCAGACGTCTTTTAAATAAAATAAATATATGTATTAGGATGGCAGCGAAATATACGGCTGAAATATTTTGGAAATTGAATATCGTGCACGCGGACTATTGTGCCACATAGTCTTAAACTGATGTATAACAAATTTGAGCCAAATCTGATAACTCAAACCCATACCAATTTAAGGTCAAAGTTCACAAGATAAAAAAAGTCCATTCAAGGAAACAATTTTTTCGATTTTAATTTTTGAATGTTAGCGAGCTTTATTTGCTTTTTTACGGCAAAAAGTTCATTTCGATCGGACAAGTTTTTATTTTCCAAAATGTACTCCGAAAAAAAATTTAAGGCTGGTTTGGGGTCTACTCTAAAAACTTTTAAAAACAAATTTTAAAGATTTTTTGTAGCTCTTTAAAATAGGGTTTTTTGTTTATTTATTTTTCGATGTCATAAAGAAAACGAAATTTAATCTGTTTTTAAGAGCAACAACAAATCTTAAATGTGTGATTGTCAAAATCAAAAAAATTTTTAAAAATTTTTAGAGTAAGCACCTACCTAACCAGCCTCAATTTTTTTTCGAAGTCCATTTTGGAATAGAAAAACTTATACGATTGGGCCCAAATTTGTCCAACATCAGTTTAAGAGCATGTGGCGCAATATTCCGACGGAAAATGGTGAAAATCAAAATTGAAACTTTGCTGCCACCTTAATATGTATGTATGTTTATACATATTTTGTAATAAATATGGTAAAAAAAAACATCTGTAAAAGTACACAAACCAAGTTGACATCAAAAAGAAAAAAAAAATGCAAAAAAACAATAAAATAACCGGAAGCAATACCAAAAACGAAAACGAATTCATGCATGTATGTATCCCGAGTAAAAAAATTGATATGACACAATATATTATTTAATATGGGTTCGTGTCTATTTTGATATAATCTTATACGAAAAATGGTTTCATAAGATTTGATCGAATAATATCTAATAATATCAGTTTATATAACTTTATATCGACTTTGATACAAGTTTTGGTCTAATCCAATGATATAAAATTATATCCAATTATATTAAAATTTATACAATTTTAGAAATCGGATGTTTTTTTTTTTAGTTTTTAATAAAAAGTTGAAAAATTAAAATAATAAAAATAAGTTGTTCTTTGAAAAAAACTTAGAAAAATTTCAAAAAATGGAGTCATATTAAATTTTATATAAAACACTTAGAAAATATTTTCAAAAAAATTTGTCCTTGGAAAAAACTTAGAAAAATTTGAAAAAAATGGAGTTATATAAAATTTTATATAAAACACTTAGAAAATATTTTCGATAAAAAAAATGTTCCTTGAAAAAAACTTAGAAAAAATTTAAAAGATGGAGTCATATAAAATTTTATATAAAACACTTAGAAAATATTCGTGATAAAAAAGTGGTGCTTGGAAAAATCTTAGAAAAATAAAAAAATATGAAGTCATATGAAATTTTATATAAAACACTTTGAAAATACTAAAAAATAATGGAGGCATATAGAATTTTATATAAAACACTTAGAAATTTAAAATGATGCATGGGACCAGATGTTGCAACATATAGTTATGTATGGCGATATCTTAATAAAATCCCACATCAAAATTTATTATATAAATTTATCTTGCAATACATAGTTTCACACATGATCATATATCAAATAATATGACTATATAAAAGTATATAAGATCATATTAAATTATTTTTACTCGGGATGTTAAAAAATATACAGTCAAAACCAAGTTTAATAAAGGAAGAATAATGTTTATCAGATTTAGGGTTTGGACTTCAGAAACTATCTGAAATATCTACACTAGGCTGGTTCATATATGGCACTTTATTTTTTTTTTTGGATTTCTGTATGGGCCACCCGGAATATATATTAAGCACCGTGAAAAATAACACATAATTTCTTTCAGATTTTTGCATTAAGGTTTAGGGGTCGCTACCGGGCCTCAAACTTTGGGTCTTAAAAAAAACAATTTCACACAATCAAAAAATTTTTTATTTTTTTATTTTTATTACTAATATAATATAGCTTGATTAGCTTATTAACGACAAAAAGTTTTATTTTGGTCGGACAAGTATTTCAGTTCTAAAAGTGACCACGAGAAAAAAAAAAAAATGATGATTAGGGTATTACTCTAAAAATTTTTAAATTTTTTTTTTTTTTAGTTTTAATAAGCTTAGATAATATGTATGTTTGTAGTTGGTATTGGTAATACATTCTCTATAAAAAAATTTATTTGTTCTGAAATATCTAAGAAATGGCGAAAAATACTTAAAGGATATTTAAAACAAGTAGAAAAGTTAAATTCGACTTTGCCGAATCTATGAATACCCTCCACAAGGCCCTTTTTAAGTTATAGTAAATTTTCTAGAGTGAAAAAATCACATTTTTGATTAACTAATTTTTGAAAAAAAAAAAAAATAATAATTAACTAAATTTTTTTTTTAGTGTAAAATTTTTTTTGAGTGTACAATTTTTTTCGAGTGTATTTTTTTTTTTCTTTTAGTGTAAAAATATTTTTGAGTTAAAAAATACGTTGTAAAATATTTTTGTGACTTACCAATGTTTTTAAAACATGCTTAACGGGATTTCAACTCATGAATTTTAGGTGAAGCTAATCTGAAATTCACAGCTTTGCTAATAACTTTTGAACAACTGGACCGATCTGGCTGAAATTCAAAACGAAATAGGCCAGGGGAACGACAAATACATATTCCAAGCTTCAGCTTCCTCAGAATTGCTTTTCGAAAGTTAGCGTGTGTTTTATCTTATAAATTCAAGAAAAACCCTTGCCGAAATTCAGTATTTTGCTCATAACTTTTGAACCACTGCACTATAGGAAATTTTACCCTTTTTTTGGCCAAAATTATTTACAGCCAAACGGCTGGACTGATTTTTTTTATTTGACTTTTGGAAGACTCTTTAGAGGGAGGGAGTGACTCTTAAAGGTTTTCATACACTCAAAAAAAAAATTAGTAAAGTTACCTAAAAAATTACCTAATAATTAGTTCCAAACAGGGTTCCCGGGTTATAAGTTGCCGCATCTAAGATTTTTTAGATCCTTGATAGATTATATGGTTTTCTAAACTGTTTTTACAATATTTTTTTTTTTTGAGTGTACACTAACTTTCGAAGATAACAGTAGAAATTTATTTTAACAATGTTAAGAAGTGTCAAACAAATCTACTTTTTAATAAGGATTTTATTCAAAAATTTTATTTTTGAGTTCCAAGTCGTCAACTACATTTCAAAATGCCACTACGGGCAGCCGTAGATGATGCAAGAGCTAGGGGCTCAACTTCCCTATTTAGATCTTTAGAGATTTCTGCTGTAACTCGTATTTTTGTTCTCGCAGATTTTGACAAAAAAGTTAATTGCGGTCGCACAGGTTTCGATTTAGTGGAGGCAGGCTGCGTTTCAAGTTTTTTTTAGCCAAGTATTGCCTTTAAGCCAAACAGCATGCTGTCTTTCAAAAATTTTTAAACTCCTACAACTTTTAATCCTTTTCATATTTATATTTGAACAAAATATTCTTAATTCCTCGTTTATATATTGTTTAAAGTTTTCGAAACATTCACTCTCGGCAATGTATGAAAAGAAATGGTTAGAAATAGCGGCTCCTTATCCACCTCTGCTTTATTTCTCTCGCCATGTATTAAATAACTCTGAATTTGGCACTCAGTAGTCACCTGGAAAAATGGGTATAAAAAAAAAGTTTGCACATATCCGACCTTGAAATTTTTTAAATTCGGAAGGTAATTGATTGTCCTAGAGAACTTTTATGGTTTTATAGCTAACATATGCTATCATTTTTTTTAAAGTCAAAATAAAATTCCAATTCATACTTCAATAAGTTCATCTTAAGGTTACTTCAATTTTTCCAAAAAAAATCGATCTAATAGATGAGTTCACCAACATTTCACTATTTATCATTAAAGTACTCACCTTTGACATTATTTTCCATTTTTTAGTATTTAAAAACTATAAATTCTTAATATAAAAACTTTTGTTAGAAGCTATCACAAAATTCGCTGCTCTCAATCGTTATTTTATAACTAAGTAAGAAATTGCAAGAAAAACTACTGATAAAGTGACAGTACATCAATTCTTTCGAAAAATTGAGAAAGAATTGTTTTCTTTGTTAAGTTTTTTTTATATTAATGTGAAAAAAAATAATGTTTGCAAAAATTTTAATTTTGACTTTTGGCCAAAAAATGGGTAAAATTTCCTATAGTGCACTGGACCGATTTTGCTGGATTGCCAATACCAACCTGACCAGGTAAATTCCCAACATATATGCCAAACTTCAGGAGCCTCCGTAAAGTCTTTCAAAAGTTAGCGTTTTTTCAACAGACAGAGACACGGACTGACATACGCACAGAGGGTTGAAATGTACCAAAAGTGAGGATTAATTCAAAAGCTGAACTTTATCCTACACATTCGTGTGTGGTACTGGGTGAAAGGTAATTAAATTCTACATCACTAATTTGTGATGTAATTTACTCAAAACTTTTGTTTTACTGTGAGCTGTCAAAGTCAAATAATTTTTCAAAATTTTTCGTGCCGTGCCTAAAACTGAAAATTGAGATATTTTGGGTGCTGATAATTCTTATTAAGCGTTCTAAAAGTAATTTTATTAAAATGGAACCATCAGCTTCAGGTATTTGGCTACATAATTGCATTAATGTTTTTTAGATGAATGTTTTGCAAAAATGAGAGTTGATCTCACATTTCACCCTCTAGGAGCTAGCATGGAGCGGCAGCAACAGATTTCATTAAAAAAAAAAAAAATATATATATATATGGGGACCACCTTAAAGGTTAAATGTGCAGGGTAGGTATATTCTAAGAAAATGTTTGGGTTAAAAACATATTGGGGGTCGGTCACACATTTGACATCTCTAGGGGCACCCTTGGGGCAGTTAGAGCTGTAAAAGCAGATTTTATTAAAATGACATTTTGTATAGGAGTCCCATTATTGAGTGGAGATACGGTATAAGTATGTTCCAAAAAATGTTGGGGGGGTAAAAATTATTGGGGGTCGGCCTTAGTGGAAACCACTCTAAGATACACCATGGGAGCGGTAGGAGCTAATTTCATAAAACAAATTTAAAAAAAAATAAAAATAAATTGTATGTGGACCACCTTAAGGGTTAAAGATGGAGGGTAGGTATATTCTAAAAAAATGTTGGGGTTGAAAAAATATTGGTGTTCGGTTACACATTTGCATTTCTAGGGGCACTCTTGGAGCAGTTAGAGCTGTAGGAGCAGATTTTTTGAAAATGGCATTTTGTATGGGAGCCCCATTATCGAGTGGAGATACGGTATAAGTATGTTCCAAAAAAATGTTGGGAGGTTAAAATTAATGGGGGTCGGTCTTATTGATTAATACTCTAAGACGCACCCTGGGAGCTGATTTCATAAAATTAATTTAAAAAAATAAAAAACAATTGTATGGGGACCACCTTAAGGGTTAAAGATATAGGGTAGGGTAATTGGGGCCGGTCACATATTTGACATCTCTTGGGGCATTATTGGAGCAGTTAGAGCGGTAGGAGCCAATTTTAATAAAAATGTTATATCTTCTTTTTTAATAAAAAAATATTTTCTATAATTTTTTTTTTCTGTAAAACATTTTTTTTACTAAATAATGTATAGTTAGTCTAAAAAAATATAAATATTAATAATAAAGGGCTTTTCTGAATTAATCCCCAGTTTACATATGTTTCAACCCACTGTTAGACGGTCAGACTGACAGACGGACGGACACCGCTAGAACGTCTTAAAATCGATCGAGGATCATGAATATATATACTTTTTGGGATCTTACACCAATATTTCGATCACTAAAGTGGAGGGTATAAAAAAGTCGTTAAACACGAACTGGATAATATACGTTTGAAACTAGAAACTAAATTTAGTAAAACTGCATGTTCAGTAGGGCGTCCCGTCAAATTTAAATTTTCGAATTTCATGTCGTAATATCTGCCAAACGATGGTAATATTCGAGCTGATTGTGGGAAAATTAATGAAAAAATTTCGCAAGGTCATCTTCAGTCGCCATCGAGCGGCCAAAGATGGAAAAAATTACATGTTTCGGCCCAAATTCATGTCCACATTTTTTGACCAAATCCGACTTAAAAATTCGGAATTTTTGCGTACTTTATTGGAAAAATATTTTAAAAAATCCAAAACCGCGATTTTGGTCCACAATGCTGATTCTTAAACATTGAAATTATTTTTTTATCCAAATTGCTCTAAAAAGTTGAAAAATGTTTAGTGTGTTATCTAAAAAGTATTACAAAATTATAAAAACGCGATTTTAGTTCAAAAAATTTAAAAATATATGAAAAAAAATATAAAATTTTATTAGAATTTAAACGCAGAAAAACTAAAATCGGTTAAGAATTGCGACATGTAGGCAAAATTGGACAATAAAGTTAAATTTTCCCCCACTGTGTGGCAAGACAATAGGTGGCGTATGATTAATATAAATTTTATTAAAAGTTTATTTGTCATACATACGTGGCGTATAATTAATATTTTTTAAAAAATTCATGCGACTTGTAAGTCATACGTTGCGTATGATTTTTTTATAAAAATAAAATATATTGTGTCTTTTCCTGGATTCTTTTTTCTGTTTTAATGATTACAAAAAAATAAAACTTTTCATTGGAAAAATTGCATGAAATAGGCCGGCCCATAGTGAACAAAAAGAGTTCAAAGTGCAGTTTATACAAGTAATGTAAATGTTACAAAAAAAAAAAAAATATATATTTGTTCATTGGTTTCTATTTTCCATTAAGGAAAATATATGTATGTAAGTCTACCATGTTATAAAGTTATTCAGATAAAAATAAAAAAACACATAGCCATTGGCTATTTTCACAAGAACATGACCAAGAACTTTTATTTTAAAATTGTTTTCATTTTAACTGCTTTTAAATATGTTTTTGTTTATTTTGTTTTTTGTCTGTCTTTTTTTTATCTTATTTAGCCTGTATATCGTTGGACGACCCGCCGGTTATTTCTTGTTTTTTTTTCTTTTTTAAGACGGTTTCTGCTGACTGTGTTAAAAAGTTTAACGACTTAAGCTGATTTTTTTTTTTAAGGGTTGAAATTGAATTTACTGTTTGTTTTACATGAAACCTTATTTTTTTTTTGTTTTACTGTTTTGAAAATTGTGTGTGTGTTTATTTTTATTGAAAATCATGTTCGTTTAAAATTACAATTGAGTTTGTCTGTGTTTGATGCGTGTTTTTTTTTGGAAATTCTGATTTGCTTAATATTTAATTGGAGTACATAATACGTATTGTTGTTTTTCTAAATATTTGCCTTTAAGATTTCTGTAAATTAAAATTTGACTTCCATAAATTATAATGAAATCAAGCTATGTATTACGAAATAAAACTGATGCCTTAAGAATGTGTTGTCTTAAATTTAAGGTAATTCGGATAACGTTAACCCACAATGAAAAATATAAAAAAATAAGAAAATATTTATTATGCGAAATATGATATTTAGTATATTTTTAGGAAAAACTGTAATTTTTAATACACACAAAATAATTCTACAGTAAAAGTTTTAGTAAGTGATTTTGTACCCAAATCTACTTATTTTAGTATTTTCAAAGTGCTAAAATTAGTAATTTTTACTGGATTTGAATAATGTTAGTAAAAAATTTTAGTATTGGTTACCAATTCCTGCACTAGGTCCTTTTGAACTAAAATTGGTTACATTTTTAGTATTAAATACCCACGTTTTTTGGGTGAAGTGATTTATTTAAAATACACGTTAAAATAAAATTACCAAAATATATTAATATATACTTTTCTTTCTTTTTAGGTAAGGAGTCATTTTTCTATATACCAAAATCATTTCAAGGTATGCTATTTTATTAAAAAATTAACTATGCTTATCGGTCAAAATTGCGATATAAAACCTCAAATCTGGACTTGGGACTTCAGATATTTTTTTTTAAATTATAAACACATTTGAGACATTCCACACCAAATGTCCAGCGAAAAAAAACATGTGTACCGTAAACTTCTGAATATGTTGTACGGATAGCCCTATATGGAAATTAGAAAATTGCGTTTTTGGTTTTCAAATATTGGAAAAATGGTAAAATTTGTGGCGAGTTGCCTTGATTAAATATTTATCACATTAAAACGGAATGCACCACAATCTCAAAAATTTACATTTTGATATAGTTTTGTATGGGCAATCGATTACAAATTTTTTTTGTGGAAAATTATCAGAACCTGTTCTGAAATTTACCATTTTTAAAAAAGTAAATTTATCAAAAATCCGGCCACTTTTTTAAAATTTTTTTTTTTTTTTGAAGTTTAGATGTTTAGATTTTTCGTTTTTTTCAAGAAAATCGCATTTGAATTGTAAATTTCATAACAATTTTGTTATTTTAATAATATTACTCATTCGCAACGATAAAACAAAGAAATACAAGCAAATTACAAAATTGTTATGAAATTTAAAGTTCAAATGCGATTTTCTCGAAAAAAACGAAGAACATGTGAATTTTTTTGTGTGGATGGACAAACATCTAAACTTTTAAAAAAAAATTTAAAAAGAAAAAAATAGTGGCCGGATTTTTAATAAATTGACATTTAAAAAAAATGGAAAATTTCAGAATGGGTTCTGAAAATTTTCCAAAAAGAAAAAAAAAATTGAATCGATAGCCCATATAAAACTATATAAGAATGTAAATTTTTGACATTGTGGTGCATTCCGTTTTAATGTGATAAATATTTAATCAAGGCAACTTGCCACAAATTTTACCATTTTTCCAATATTTGACCACGCCTCCTAAGCCCAGTTTTTGAAAATTTGAAAAACAAAAAACGCAATTTTCTTAGTTTTATATAGGGCTATCCAAACAACCTATTCAGAAATTTACGGGACACAAATGTTTTTCTGTAGCGGGACATTTGGTGTGGAATGCCTCATTTATATTATAGAGCCATTAAGACATTCCCATTTACGGTTTAAGAAAATTCCAGCGATTTTATTAATATTTTTCAACTATTAACAAAAATGTCCCAAAATTTTGGTATTTTACTCAATATGACGAAAAGTTGTGCATGTTCGGACACGTTCTTAGCACACGTAGATAGGTTTTCCAAAGACCTTTCATTTGGTGTTTAACATGACTAAGTTTCTTTGCATAATATAGGAGATAAACGAAAAAAAACTGAAAAATGGCCTTGTCTTCCCCCTCCTTTTTACCCCCTAAATATAAATTTGGGCCGCTAAAAACAAATACGTGTCCCTTTTTTTTCTGATCTACAAAATAAAACCAATTCCACATAGATCCGGGGAGACTTCCCTTGTTAGTTGGTTTTGATTTAATTGGGCTAAAATTTTGTGAGGACGTACGTTTTGTGAATATGTATCAAAATTTATTACAAAATGATTAAAAAATTTATTTATAGTTGCGTTCATTGGCGATTTCGTAATTCACATGTTTTTAATTTTTGGCTATGAAATCGCTAATTTTTATTATGTGAAACTAATATTTTGCAGGGACGTGTAGGTTAATAAAATACACCAGAATCTATCAAAATACCGATTTTAAATTTTTTAATCAAAAAAAAATTTTTGCAGGGAACCCCAGGTCGGATTTTAATCATTAGTTAAGGTTTTTTAATGTTTACCTCTCATTTATTTTGATTTTTTCTATGGAAATATTTCAAATTTTAAAAATGTATTCCTATAGAAAAGTTTTAAAAACTTAAGAAAATATTTGATATTTTAAAAATTGTCTTCTCAAGAAATTCTCAGGTCCTAAAGTAATTTTTCTGACAGCAAAAGACCCAGATACTAAATTATTTTCCCAATAGAAAATATATCAGATTTTAGATATGTTTATTAGGGTAGGGCGATTTGAACATCTTAATGGGCGCTTCGCGTTTCTGATGCTTGTCCACTAGACCGTACGTCTACGGTGAAAATAGAGCTTCCAATTTTTGACTTGCAGTTTTTTCTCAGACTTTATTTTTTGGAAAATTTGCAAATTTTCTTGGACTCATATTTCGTGAACTATTTGAAATTTTGACTAATTTTCAAAACTAAAGTTGTAGCTATTATCTCGGGCTATATACTCTGAACATATTACTTAGCAAAAACTTCGTCTTCATGGTCAAAAAGTCGAAAATGTGGAAAATTTACCACTTTTTGTAACGTTTTTTTGGATATTTTGGCCTATAACAGCCAAAACATTGAGATTTTCGATCCAATACTAAGACAAAAATTGTAGCCAAGACAATAGTTAAGAACTCTCTGGTACATTACAAAAGCAATGGAATGCTCCTTCAGGCAGTTTTGCAAATTTTTGCTCTTTTCACTTTCACAAGGCCAAATTTGCCTGAAATCGCGTTCCAATGTTTTTAGGAAAAATGCACAAATTATTCCAATAGAAAAATTCTCAAATTTTTCCTATAGAAAAATTCACAAATTTTTCGTTTAGAAAAATTCCCAAATTTTAAGTCTAAAAAAATTCCCAAATTTTTAGTCTAGAAAAATTTCCAAATTTTTTTATCTAAAAAATTCCCAAATTTTTGTCTAAGAAAAAATTCTAATATTTCGAGAATTTTTTGATTTAGCAAAATTTAAACATTCCAAGAAATTTTTCTTTTAGAAAAATTTTGAGATTCTTAGACATTTGTCATAAAAGAATTTCTATAAAGGAATTTATAAGGTTTTTCCTGTAGAAAAATTGCAAATTATCCCTTTGATTTTTTTCACATTGTTCCTACCCTAGTAAAAATATTTTTCTAATTAGACTAAATTGAACTTATTTGATCCGTGAAATGGTTGTATCAATTTGGTCCGGGATTTGGTCAAATCTAATTATATCTAATCTTATCAAATATGGAGCGGTGACATGACATAATCCCCACCGACATAATTCCCATTTCTGTTATGGGGATAATGACCAACATCATTTCGGTCATAATCCCCATAATGGTAATGGGGACTATGACAGAAAATTATTTGCACATAATCCCAATAAAAAACGGACATAATTCCCAGATTTATGGGGATAATGACCACATAACAAATAGCCATAATCCCCATTATGGGGATTACGTCTTCTATACTAGTTGGTCATAATACCCAAAATTAAAAGATATGGAGCAATATCTTACCACATATAAAGTAAATCAACCATATTATGGTGATAGATATATTTTTATATAAATGTATACTGAAGCATATAAACTCATATAAGGGTCAGTCTTAGTGAAATCAATCATAAATAGCTAAAAATTTTCGTGACTCCGATTTTGATGAAATTTGGTTTAGTTGTAACACTAAGTGTTAAACTAATGCACACTTATTTTCAGCCCTCTAAGTAAACAGTGGGCGAAAACACGGAGGTTCAAAATTTCCCCCAAAATCTCCCGGTCGCGACACTTTGCACAGTAAAAACTTAATATCGTTGGTTCTATTATAGCTAGAAAGCCCAATTTTTGTTTGTTTTGAAGCTCATAATATGCTCTATAAGACCTACCATAACCAAAAAATTTTCGAACAAAAAATAAGGGTTACCTCCCTTATTTTAAGGTCGAGATATACGTAGGAAAAAATGGGGAGGATGGTATCCCCCGATTTTTTTTTTACTTGACAATCTTATAGAGAAAGTCCTACAGAATATATTCTAAAATTTTTAAGTTGGGACAACAATGGGATCGCTCAAAATAACAATTTTTCACAATTTTCCCCAAAATCTCCAAATCGCAACACTCTTTAACCTTAAAAATTTAATATCATAAGTGCTTTTGTAGCTACAGCGCCAATTTTTTTTGTTTTAAAGCTTATAATACGCTCTAAAAGACATACCAAAACCAAAAAATTTTCCAAAAAAAGGAACTGGTGCCCCCCTTATTTGAAGGTCGAGGCAAAGGGTGGAGGAAATGGGGGGAAGGTATCCCCCGATTTTTTTTTTACTTGGGATTCTCAAAGTGCAAGTCCTAATGAACATAGTCTACAATTTTTATGTTGGGACAACAAAGGGATCGACCAAAATTAAAATTTTTCAAAATTTTCCCCCAAAATCATCAAATCGCGACATTCTTGCGCCTCCCATTGGAGTCCCAAGATAAAAATTTCAGGATATGCTCTCTAGAACTTACTCTTTAAAAAAAACAAGGTAAAAAAAAATTGGGGGCTACTATCCCCCGATTTCCACCACCCCTTGCCACGATCTTATAAGACAAGAGGCACCCCTAATTTTTTTTATTTTTTTTTTTTTGTAATAGTAATATTGTAGGGCATATTAAGAGCTTCAAAACAAACCAAAAATGGACTCTGTAGCTACAATACAGTCCACGATATTAAAATTGTAATGGGCAAGAGTTTCGCGATTTGGAGATTTTGGGGGAAATTGTGAAAATTTTTGATTATGGTCGATCTGATTGTTTTCCCTACATAAAAATTTTAGGATATGTTCATTAGGACTTGCACTTTGAGAATACCAAGTAAAAAAAAATCGGGGGATACTTTTCCCCCATTTCCTCCACCCTTTGCCACAACCTTTAAATAAGGGGAGCACCCTTCCTTTTTTTCTAAAATTTTTTGGTAAAGGTAGGTATTGTAGAGCGTACTATAAGCTTTAAAACAAACAAAAATGGACTCTGTAGCTACAATAGCACATATGATAATAAATTTTTAAGGTTCAAGAGTGTTGCGATTTGGAGATTTTAGGGGAAATTGTGAAAAATTTTGATTTTGAGTGATCCCATTGCTGTCCCAGTTCAAAACTTGAAATTCGATTAAAAACTTTTTGATTTACACGAGATTTAGTGAGAAATGTCCCAAAAAAAAAGGTTTTTTGACAATAACTTTATAAATTTAAGGTGTTTGGCAAGTTTTATTGATATTTTTGTAGCACAGTGTAAGAACTGTTAACACCCTTAACAGAGTACCGAGTTGTGTGATTTTATAATGTATTATAAACAGCTTTAAATTAAAAAAACTATGTAAACCCCAACATTGCATGCATGAAAGCTAAAGTTATTTCGTGTTAATTTGTGTCAGTGTCCTTGAATATTATACAGCAATTTTGAAAGTCATTTGTTAATTAGTTTTAATATGACAGTTAAATTAAAAACTCTATTACCGCAGCGTTATCGGAGATTTTATTTTTTAATCTACTGTCAAAGTCAACATAAGGAAATGCAAGGTAAATTAAAAAAGCAAAAAAACAGAAATGAAGTTTGCAACAAATTAATGAACTTTTAGGCTAAGGAGTTTAAAAACTATAAAATATTTAAAAATTTAAAGTGGAAATCGAAAAACACAAACATAATAAAACACCGTCCGATACACTTTTGTACACTTGAACACCTTTTCATAATTTGAAAATTTTATAAAAAAAAAAAAATTAAATATACCATTTTTATACCCTCCACTCTAGTGATAGAGGGTATATATAAGTTTGTCATTCCGTTTGTAACACATCGAAATATTGGTCTAGGACCCCATAAAGTATATATATTCATGATCCTTGATCGATTTTAAGTCGATCTAGCGATGTCCGTCCGTCCGTCCGTCCGTCCGTCCGTCCGTCCGTCTGTCTGTCTGTCTGTCCGTTGAAAACACGCTAACTTTTGAAAGACTTTACGGAGGCTCCTGAAGTTTGACATATATGTTCTCCATTTACCGGGTCAGGTTGGTATTGCAACCCAGCGAAATCGGTCCAGTGGTTCAAAAGTTATGAGCAAAATAGTAAATTTTGGCAAGGGTATTTTTCGAATTTACAAGATTAAAACCACTATAACTTTCGAATGACAATTCTGAGGGGGCTGAAGCTAAGCATATATATTTGTCGTTCCGCAAGGCTGCTTGGTTTTGAATT
This sequence comes from Pegoplata infirma, assembly GCA_963921195.1. Lineage (NCBI taxonomy): Eukaryota > Metazoa > Arthropoda > Insecta > Diptera > Anthomyiidae > Pegoplata > Pegoplata infirma. The sequence continues at coordinate 24,999 of CAWUER010000152.1, forward strand.
TCAGCAAAATCGGATCAGTGGTTCAAAAGTTATAAGCAAAGCAGTGAATTTCAGATTTGTTTCACCTTAAACTGTTGAAAACTCGTTAAACAAGTTTTAAAAGCATGGTGAAATACCAGTTTTGTAAAACTTGTTGTTGTTTGTTTTCTTGTCGTGGGGTGCAGTTTAGTTGTTAGACAAGTAAATATTTGTTATTGTTAGTGTAACTGTATGTAACGGGAAAAAATCAAATAAAGTATGTGTATGATTGAATGTTAATTTGTTTTTGGTTTTTAAAGAAGAGGATGGTAATATAAAAAAGAGGAAAATATGTGAAATAGTTTTTTTTGTATTACATATAGGTAAAAAACAACAAAAATATTTTACAAAGTAATTTGTTACTCAAAGAAATTGTACACTAAAAAAATATTTACACTCAAAAAAAAAAAATGTTACACTCAAAAAAAAAATGTACACATTATTATTTTTTTTTGAATGAAATGGCAGACTCAAAAAAATGTTGACAGTCAAAAAAATTTTACACTCAAAAAAATTTGATTGATTAAAAGAAAGTTTGACTCAAAATAATATACATATTTCTAATAAAAAATTTGTTATGCAATTTTTTGAATTTTTTTTTACAAAATTACTATCAGATAACATTGTGGAGGGTATTCATAGATTCGACCAAGTCGAATTTAATTTTTCTACTTGTTTCTTTCTGAATTCATTAAGAACACCTTGCAGAAGAAAAATGTTTGATATAGCGGATATCCGTCGGGCCACTTTTCGGGAATCGCGGGGGGAAGTTAGCGTATTTCGAGGAAATGTTGGTTTTATCAATAATTTGGATTTTGATATCAACCAAATATATATTTTTTATTGAATGGGTCATTTTTGACCCCCTACCAAGAAGGGTTAACGATTTTTTTAAAGATAATATACAAATACGAAATAATATTTGGGGTAAAAAACACAAAAGCTGTTTTATACTTGTTTATAGCACAAAATTTAAACTCTAACCTTAAAATTTTCTGCGGGGGTCATTATTTACACCCAGCCAATGTGGGTTAAAAATGTCCTAGATCGGTAAGATTTCATCACAGTCTTGAAGTTATCTAATAGAATGTCACTACACCGAAAAACAGTTAATTTACTCAAAAATTAAATTTATAAGATTTTATTAATCCAAATTATTGATAAAACCAACATTTCCTTGAAATATGCTAACTTCCCCCCGCGATTTCCGAAAGTGGCCCGACAGATATCCGCCATATTTCACATTTTTCTTCTCCAAGGTGTTCTTAATGAATTCAGAAAGAAAAAATTGTATATTTAAATTTTTCTTTAATGAAATTTTCAAATTTTGAAAAAAGGTGTTTTGAGAACGCCCTTAAAATCATGACATTTTTTTGGCATCAAGTTTGAACGGGTTAATGATACCGTAAAATCTTTATATTTCATATTTAGGTATTTAATATCAAATATTATACAAAAATTATTTTTTAATTATTTTAATAAAAAAAATTTTTTTTTTTAATGTCCTTTTGTGCAAAAATCCAAATTTTGAGGCTAAAAGTGGAAACAGAAGATAAACTCCGATCGGAGTGATATTTGGCATGTGAATTACCCTTAGGGGACCGACACTTTTGGCGGGTATGAGAATATGATCAGAGAGATAAGCCCAAAAACGAGCCACCCTAGTAAGCACCAACCAACCTGATTTTTTTTTTAAGTCCGTTTGGGAATTGAAAAAATTGTGCGATCGAAATGCCGTTAATAACACTGTGCTACAAAAAACAAAAAATCGAATATACTTTTGAAATGAGGTAGTTAAGGTTGTAGGTCTCGTCGAAAAGATCACAAAAATGCCCACCAAACTTGCCAGACACCCTCAAATTTTAAAGTTATTGTCAAAAAACCTTTTTTTGGGACTTTTCTCACTAAACCACGTGAAAATTAAAAAGTTTTCCACCGATTTTCAATTTTTTTACTGTTTTCGATTGAAAAAATATAGAGCTTTTTATGTGTGTGAATAGGTCTATACATTTAAGAAAGATATGTATTGATTTTTTCAACAATATCTAATTTTTTTGTTATTTTTTGAAAAATTTTTGAGTTTATCGATTTTTTTCTGCTATAGTTCGTTCAACAATATTTATATTAATAAACGTATTCTTAATGAAAATTTAATTGTGAATACGATAAGCTTTATGCCGAAAAAATCTAATAACAATTGACAGAGTTGTGATAATTTTTCTAAAAAATAAAATTAAGATTTTGCATGAAATTGCCGTTCGGACAACCCAGGCAAAAAAAAAATAAACGAACATACTGAGAGGTCGCGTATCATTATTTGAAACGTTTTTGGCCCAATGAATTCGAATTTGACCTTGAAATTGCGCTATCATATTAAGTTTTTGATATATCAATTTATGTTTACTATCTCAAAAACCTGACGCGATAGAGCAATTTAAAGACCAGATTCGGATTCAGCGCGCCAAAAACCTTGAAAAATATTGCACATGACCTCTTATGATAAATTTATATTTTTTGCCTTGGTTGTCTGAACGGCGATTTCTTGAAAAATCGTAATTTTCTTTTTTAGAAAAACTATCACAACTCTGTCAATTCTTATCTGATTTTTACAGGATAAAGCTCATCAAATTCAAAACTAAATTTTCTTTAAAAATATGTTTATAAATATAAAGGTTGTTTAACGAACTATGGCAGAAAAAAATCGATAAACTCGAAAAATTTTCAAAAAATAGCAAAAAAAATTAGATATTATAGAAAAAATAAATAGATATCTTTCTTATATGTGTAGACCAATTCACACACATGGAAAGCCCTAAACTTCTTCTATCCAAAGCAGTTGAAAAATTTAAAATCGGTTGAAAATTTTCTGCATTAATTACACAAGGTTTAGTGAGCAAAGTCTTTAGTGAGCAAAGTCCGACTATAGTCATTTTAAAAAAATCTACCTCACATTTATCTGCCATCCTAACTTTGTTCAAATATTCATGGCCCCTAATTTTTATAACCTCCACTCTAGTGATAGAGGGCATATATAAGTTTGTCGTTCGGTTTGTAGCACATCGAAATATTGGTCTAGGACCCCATAAAGTATATATATTCATGATCTTCGATCGATTTTAAGTCGATCTAGCAATGTCCGTCCGTCCGTCTGCCTGTCTGTCTGTCTGTCCGTAGAAAACACGCTAACTTTTGAAATACTTTACAGAGGCTACTGAAGTTTGGCATATATGTTGGTCATTTATTTGGTATTGCAATCCAGCCAAATCGGTCCAGTGGTTCAAAAGTTATGAGCAAATAAGTAAATTTCTGCAAGGGTGTTTCGCGAATTTACGACATAAAAAACACGCTGACTTTCGAAAGACAGCATCGAGACCACTGAAGCTTATCATATATCTTTGCTGTTCCCTAGGCCTGTTTGGTATTAAATTTTAACTCAATCGGTCCAGTGGTTCAAAAGTTATAAGCAAAACCCTGAATTTCAGATTGGTTTCATCTTAAATGCCACGTGTTAAACAAGTTTTAAAAGCATTGGTGGTAACATAACAATGATTTTCAAACTTGTTTAGTTTTAAAGTAATGCTTTTTAAGTTTGTTTCCTTTAAAAATCATTGGTAACTTAAAAATTTCACTCGAAAAAAATTTACACTCAAAAAAAATTTTACACACAAAAAAAAATTTAGTTTTTCTTTAAAAAATATTTTGTGTACATACGTACTTGCGTTTACTCAGAAATATTTTTACAGTAAAAAAACATTACACTCGAAAAAAGTTTTACACTTAAAAAAAATTGTATTTTTTTTATTTTTTTTAATGACAAAAAAAGAGTTTTTTACTCAAAATAATATATTTGTAATTAAAATTGTTAATTTTTCTCATGTTAAAAAATGTTCTATCCTTTAAAAAAGGCATTGTGGAGGGTATTCATGGATTCGGCAATGTCGAATTTAACTTTCCTACTTGTTTTTTTTTTTTTTTTTTAATTTAAACAAGTGGTTTTCCCATATTTATTTTTTTTTCGCAACAACAGTTTTTCTCTGTATCCTGAAAATTTTTGATTTTTTAGATAGCTCGATTTAAATATAAGCCATCGATATTTAAAATCAGTATTTAAAATATTTGAAAATTACCTAAAAACAAAAAACATTTTTCATATTTATTTTTACCAATTAAACAATTAATTATAATTGAAATCTATGTTACAGCATGCCAAGCCACAAAACAACAACACACACATACATCAAAAACAAAAAAAAATTCAATTTCGAACGCAAACTAAAGATTTAATTAAAATAAATTTCATTAATAAAAATTGCACAATAATGTATGTTTGTGTATGTGTATGTAAATGTTACATATGCGTGAACAACACTTGCACATACACATATATAAATATATGACGCAATCCGCAACAAAAGACTATTTCCGCTAAAAGACTTTTTGGATGCCAGTTGATATGATTTCCTTTTAAATGGAGGGTATAAAATGTTCGAGCTATGTTTTCAAACCCCTTTCGATGATTTTGTCAACTTTGATCAACTATTATACCTTTATTAACGGTTGGTCCACTTGCGATACAATACCCTGCTATATACTAAAAACTTTTGTTTTCACTAGACATTTCTTATGAAAACCCAGAAATATGTAGATGACTAGTATATTTTACAACGTAAAAACCTCAAAATTACAATTTTTTTTTTTTTTCATTTAACTTCAATACAATTTTTTTGTTCTTCACCCAGACTTCATACTCCTGCTCAGCATGTTGTGCAGTATGTCAAAAAAAAAAATCAGCAATAATAGAAATATGTACTAACAACATCCCATAAGGATGAGGTTAACATATAGAGAAAAAAATACCAAAAAAAAAATGTTGTGTACCAGAAAAAATTTTTAAAAGAGTTGTAACATTTAAAACTACTAACGAAACCAATTTAAATATTCCATGGAGCTGTGTTAAGGCGTCTGTGTATGCGTGTATGTTAGGAACAGCATTTGTTACACAAATTGCAGTATTTGCAATTAACTTGTTTTTTTTTTTGAAAATACATTTTCTAAATTTCTACAGGCAAAAAACTAGAATTGAGAGTGTTTGAATAATATGAGAAACAAAAAAAAAACTTAACACATATTTGCATTTTCTAGTTAGCTATCCTGAATCAAAAGCACCCTAGACATGAATTTTAAAGTCGGCTGTGCCAAATTTTTTAGATTTTTTTAATTTTCCCGATCGGTTTTTTTATATTTTAATACGCTCCACTCAAAAAATTATGTCATTAACTGTTTGTTGTTTATTTTAAAAGATTTACGTTTTGTTGTTTTTTAAAGAAAAATCATTTGTTTAATGTTCAGTTTTTTTAAATGACTAGCCCTGTTCGTTATTTCAAAAATAACAACATAAAATATAAAGACTTTTATTAGCATTCAATTTTTGAAGTCATTTATTTTTACTCTGTAAGTAAAAATAAGTGATTCTTCTTTAATTTTGTATTATTTGTGTGCGTTTTTTTTTTAATGTTGGCATTTCTTTAAGAGAATTCGTTTGTTTTTACCTACTTGTGTGGGATATTTTTTGAAGACAAAAAATTCAAAAAATTATTTATAGAACTAAGTATAAAAAAATGTTTGTATGAAGTGACTTTGGCACGATGGGTAGAGTGTCCGGCCAGAATGTAGTTGATTGCGGGATCGATTCCCCAAAAATTTTATTAAAATTTTTTTTAAAATATAATCCAACAGAAAAATTGTAAAAATAACCTACGAAATCATATATTTTTAATTTGTTAATTTGTTTGTAAAAATAACACAACAACCATTAATTTTTAATGTTTTTGTAGGTTATATTTGTTGGTAAAAAATTAAAGTGGCGTTATTTTTTAATGATCAATGTTATTTATTTTAGAAAATTTTATTAACATTAAAAAATAAATGTTGATGTTTGTTGAAACAAATGAATAATTACTGGGATGGTTTTCAAATGTGTTATCACTTGTTTTAAATATTTCATTCATTTGTTTTTGTCTACAAAATATTTTGAGTGTAGGTAGTTTTTTTTAATTTGTTGGTAAAAATAACAGAACAATCATTAATTTTTAACGTTTTTGTAGGTTATTTTTTTCGAATTTGTTGGTAAAATAATGAAAGTGATGTTATTTTTTAATGTTCAATGTTATTTATTTTAGAAAATTGTTAAAACAAATGAATAATTACTGGGATGTTTTTCAAATGTTTTATCTTTTGTTTTAAATGTGTTTTTCATTTGTTTTTGCCTACAAAATATTTTGAGTGGTGGTATACTCACTTTGTCAATCCGTTTGTAACGCATGTACCCAATAAAATATATTTTTACCCGTGTAATATTTGATTATATATTATCTGATATGGTAATATCTATTCATATATGTTCGTATTTGATTGCACATAATTATATCTGAAATAGCCAAAATCGAGATCTGGTTATATTTCGGATTTGTCCAACATTGGGACATCTAATAAGATCTGATCAGATATAATTATATAAAGTCAGACGCAATAATGTATTATCAGATGAAATAAGATCAGATAAGATCAAATATATTTATACACGGGTAGGGCATTCCTTGTCAAATTGCACACTTTCGGACCCGAACCCCTTCGATTTATTTAATTTTTAAATATTTTTCAAAAAGACGGTTTTTTCAAAAAAAAAATTTTAAAATTTAAATTTTTAATTAATTTTGACCAGTAAAAAATATCGATATCTTAAAAAAATTTGGACATCATTTTGTTGTTATTTAAATGTAGTTTTAGAAAAACAATATAAAAAAAAATTTCGAATATCATATTTTCTCTTGTAATCCGTTTTTTAAAATTCAAACCCAATGCGGCAAGCCTTACCTATTTCCGATCATACAAAATTTTTGTGCGATGTATTTTTATGCCCAAATAAATATATCTTGGGTAAGTTAGGTAAATAGTAAATAAAAATAAATAAAATGATATCAAATAACAAAAAAAAATTGAATAAATTTATTTGTTTTCTTATTTTTCAAATAAACAAAAAATTTATTGATGACACCACTTCATCATATTGATGACACGATACATGGACGAAAAATGATGTAACATTTCATCATATTGATGTATTTTTTCATCAATATGAAGATATTTTTTCTCTAAGGGCAATTTTTGTTGATCAAATTTTGATTTATTTATACTAAAAATTTACCGATAGTTTATCCAAGACTGACATTTTTGATGAGTTCCAAACGGCATGATATACCGAAAAATTATAACAGACCGCTAAAAATCTCTAAACTGATGTTTATAAAAGAGCTGTAAAATCAGTTTTTTTTCTTAGTAGTTGTGCAATTTTAATTTCAATTTCGATACTCTTACCAGTTTAGCAATTTTCCCTATAATTTTTCAATGTTTATTTATTTTTTTTTGCATTTTCTTTTCATATTTCGTTCAATTTGTACATGCATATATGCAATTTTTTTTTGTTCAACTATCATTTGTTAGGCAATTGTTACGAATTTTATATTTTCTATATGTACAACATGATTTGGTGCAACCAATCGACCCATAAACCCAGTTATATAAAAACTTTCGTATGTAAACGTATTAAAGGCAATGAAAAATAGTGGCAAAAAAATCAAATAATAGTATTTGATATCTGAAAGGGCAAAACTGTGTGTATTTATTAAAAATATATTAAATTTTTCTAGAATAATGGGTGCGTTTTTTGAATGCTATGATTTAAGGTTTTGGTACAAAAAAAAAAAATTGCTTACTTTGGAAAGACAATTCTGTAGCTACGAATGATTATAAAAGTCACAGCTCTGAAGCAATCTGAATACAAATTTTAAACCAGTTTTCTTTTAAAATAATTTTCAAATTCCGATACATATTCCATATTTTCATGTTAAAATTCTAAAATATTTTTGCTGTTGAAAACTTTTATAGTTCTGAGACATTTTAAAAAACGTTTTAATATCAAAATCATTTTTCCTGTCGAAAAATTCGTAAATTATGAGAATTTTTTGAAAAGAATAATGTGTCAGATTCTAAGAATTTGTCATAAAATAAGGGATTAAGTTAAAACCGTTATTTATATTATTTTTTTTTTACAAATACACTAGTTTAAAAATTAAAAAAAAAAATTGCGCGGAAGAAAATGAAGTAAGAAGTTTGAAATATTTAACATTTTTAAAAAGAATTTGTTCTTAAATAAAAATATCTCCCGAGCAAATTAGTAGATTTTATTTCTTTTAGTTTTAAATTATAAGTAATTAAATGCTTTATAAATCCTACATACAACATTTTTCAATCTGATTATTGCCATAGAAGCTATTAATCTATATATGGACAAAATGGCGTCCCGTCAAAACTAATCTTTGCATTTTGTTTCGCAATATCGAATAGCGGATTGTTTAGAAATTTATAAAATTTCACATGGGCATCTTCAGTCGGCAACCGGCGGCCAAAGTTTAAAAAATTACGTTTTGCGACTAAAATTTATATCCGAATTTTTGGGTTAAAAAATTCAGGTTCAAAAATTAAAGATTTTTGCTTACTTTATACAAACAATATTTACAAAATTCCAAAATAGGTATTTTGGTTTACAGATACCGATTTTTATACCCAAAAACTATTTTTAGCCAAATGGTCTCAAATGTTGGAAAAATGTGGAGTGCTTTTGTCATATGAAAAAATATAAAAAAAAAGCACACGATTTTGATCCAAAACTGCTGATCAGCATCGGTACACTCAAAAAACCTTGTAAAATTACAAGAAAAGTTTGTAACGGTTTTTTTTTGTTACCTCCAATTTGACAAGAATTCCTTGTTATTTAACAAGCATTTTGCCAATAATTTTGTAATTTTACAAGCTTTTCACCAAAAAAATTGTAAATTTACAGTTTTTTGGAAGCGATTAAACTTAAAAGGATGTTTCGTAACTTAACTAGATTTTTTGCTACCTCCTATTTTACGAGAATCCCTAGTAAAAATTACGAGCTTTTTTGTAATCGTGTTTTTATATTATGTTAATATTTTTTCGACAATATAATTAACATTTTTTAACTTTTGGAACCAAATGAGCATCTGTGGACCAAGACATAATTTTTGGAATTTTTTAAATATTTTTTCAACACAAAAAAAAAACTTTGTATCAAACTTTTATTTTTTGCTAACTCTTAGTTTAAGAGAATTTTTCGTAAACTTACAAGCTTTTTAACAATTTTACAAGCTTTTTATTAATAACAATGTAAACTAACAAATTTTATGACGCGATAAAACTTACAGGACTGACTTTACTAAATTTTTTAACCACTCCCATTTTACGAGAATTCCTAGTATAAATTACGAGCTTTTTTTGTAATTCTACAAGCTTTTAGTAATAAAATTGTAAATTTACAATTTTTTTGACGTGGTTAAACATACAAGAAATTCTTGTGATTTTACTAGATTTCTTTTTGTTAAATTACTTTGCAAATTGGGATTTCTTTAGAAAGAGAATAGTTAGTTGTACACTACAAATAAAACATCGGTTCAATCAACAGAAAAATATGCTGAAAATACACCAATTTTGAGCCATATGAGAAAATCTGTCAAAACAGCAGTGAAATCTGCAGATTTCTGCTGATTTAAGAAAACCAATCTTAACATTTAATATGTTTTTTTTTATGAAAAAATTTAAGATTTTGAGCATAACTATTTTCTAAAAGCTATAAAAAATCAGATATAATTTTCTTAAGTTTTTTCCCAAGTGTTAATTTGAGTGTTAAATTGTTATTCTTCTTTTCAATTGAATTTTTTAATTTAATTTATTTTTAAATTAATATTTAAAAAACTTTGAAAAAAATTTTTTTAAGAAAATTACTAAATATTTCTGTAAAATTAGCAAAACAATCTGCTGATTTCTGTTATTTTCTAGAACAAATAGCCATTTCAGTAGAAAAATCTGATAAAAGTTTACTTAAAAAAATTAAAGGTTGTTTTACAAATTTTTTGACTGTTTTTATTCTCAGCGTATTGTTTTGTAATTCTATGAAAACCGAATTGAAATATCGGTCGAGGACCCCATTGAGTTAATACACCCAAAAAAAAAAAACGTGGGTATTCAATACTAAAAATTTAACTAAATTTAGTCCAAAAGGACCTAGTGCAGAAATTGGTAACCAATACTAAAATTTTTAACTAATATTAGTCAAAACCAGTAAAAATTACTAATTTTAGTACTTTGAAGATACTAAAATTAGTAACTAATTAGTAGATTTGGGTACAATATCACTTACTAAACCTTTTACTGTAGAATTATTTTGAGTGTATGTTAATATGATATCTGCGGAAAGTATGATGCAGTCCAAAAAAAAAATTTAAATTTTGTAAATGAGCAAAATCGGATCCATCTGCATTCGAGACCATTACAGATGTAAATTTCCGTCTTTCGGTCCGTTTTTAGTAAGCACTTCAGTTTAAACAAAAGAGCTCGAAATTTGCCACAAATATGTCTTGTGTTCATAACACAGTAAATTTCTTAAATGGACGAAATCGAACCAGAGAGAAGAACCTTCCCCTTGAAGAACATAAAAATCCTCTGAAAATCCTCTGGGCGTTAGTATAAAAAATTTTAACATTGTATTACTTAAGTGTCAAAAATGCTTTTTTGCAGTTTGAAAGGTATAAGGGGAGAGATTTGTTTATGACAAAAAACATTTTTTTATACCCTCCACTTAGTGATAGAGGGTATATATAAGTTTGTCATTCCATTTGTAACTCATCGAAATATCGGTCTGGGACCCCATAAAGTATATATATTCATAATCCCCGATCGATTTTAAGACATTCTAGCGATGTCCGTCTGTCTGTCTGTGGAAATGGTGATCACGATTAAAATACTACACGGATATGACTGAAACTTAACATATTCTTTGGAAGTTCTTCCGAGAAGTTTGGTATTGCATTTGAGCGATATCGGTTTAGCGGTTCAAAAGTTATGAACGAAAATGCAAGGACACCTCGAAAATTTTAGTACATTCAACATAACCTTAAAATACAAAATGCTTTAATTCGGCTACTGGTTGACATATGTGAACATAAGTGAACACCAAATGGTATTTAAACAATTACGAAAATATTTTTTGACAAAAAAAAAAAAATCGCGGATTTTTTTTTACCAAAATTTTTTTTTTCGCGGAAATTTTTTTCAAAACTTTCTTTTTTTTAAATAATTTCCTTTTAAAAAAAATTTTTTGCAATATTCTTTTTGAAATTGTGGAGGGTATCACTACATTCGGCAAGGCCGAATTTAAGTTTTTTACTTGTTTTATGATAAAAAATGCACAAAAATTTTTTGACAAAAAAAGTTTTTATAAAAAATAATGATTAATAAAATTATTGATAAAAAAAATTCATGACAAACCAAAAGTTTGATGACAAAAAATTTTTATCAAAAATTTTTATGAAAAAAATTTGTTAAAAAAAAATATTTAAAAAAAAAAAAGTTTTAGTAAAAACAAGTAGAAAAATTAAATTCGACTTGGTCGAATCTATGAATACCCTCCACAATGTTATCTGATAGTAATTTTGTAAAAAAAAATTCAAAAAATTGCATAACAAATTTTTTATTAGAAATATGTATATTATTTTGAGTCAAACTTTCTTTTAATCAATCAAATTTTTTTGAGTGTAAAATTTTTTTGACTGTCAACATTTTTTTGAGTCTGCCATTTCATTCAAAAAAAAATAATAATGTGTACATTTTTTTTTTGAGTGTAACATTTTTTTTTTTTGAGTGTAAATATTTTTTTAGTGTACAATTTCTTTGAGTAACAAATTACTTTGTAAAATATTTTTGTTGTTTTTTACCTATATGTAATACAAAAAAAACTATTTCACATATTTTCCTCTTTTTTATATTACCATCCTCTTCTTTAAAAACCAAAAACAAATTAACATTCAATCATACACATACTTTATTTGATTTTTTCCCGTTACATACAGTTACACTAACAATAACAAATATTTACTTGTCTAACAACTAAACTGCACCCCACGACAAGAAAACAAACAACAACAAGTTTTACAAAACTGGTATTTCACCATGCTTTTAAAACTTGTTTAACGAGTTTTCAACAGTTTAAGGTGAAACAAATCTGAAATTCACTGCTTTGCTTATAACTTTTGAACCACTGATCCGATTTTGCTGAAATTCAAAACCAAGCAGCCTTGCGGAACGACAAATATATATGCTTAGCTTCAGCCCCCTCAGAATTGTCATTCGAAAGTTATAGTGGTTTTAATCTTGTAAATTCGAAAAATACCCTTGCCAAAATTTACTATTTTGCTCATAACTTTTGAACCACTGGACCGATTTCGCTGGGTTGCAATACCAACCTGACCCGGTAAATGGAGAACATATATGTCAAACTTCAGGAGCCTCCGTAAAGTCTTTCAAAAGTTAGCGTGTTTTCAACGGACAGACAGACAGACAGACGGACGGACGGACGGACGGACGGACGGACGGACGGACGGACATCGCTAGATCGACTTAAAATCGATCAAGGATCATGAATATATATACTTTATGGGGTCCTAGACCAATATTTCGATGTGTTACAAACGGAATGACAAACTTATATATACCCTCTATCACTAGAGTGGAGGGTATAAAAATGTTGAAGAAAATGTTAAAAATAATGATTTATTAGCATGAAAGCAAAAATGCTGCAGAATAAACTTATTCGTGATTTTTTTTTTTTTTGAAAATCTAAAAAAAGTTTTGTACTTTTTGTTAATGTCATTAAGCAAAATTCAACTTTTCGTTGCCCTGATCACAAAAACAACGTTTTTCCAGAATTTATATTTTTTAAGTGTCTTTTTTATGATAAAATCTATCAAAAATTTTTATATTAGCCAGATACAAAATTCGTTAATGTAAATAATTTCGTTTTCCAGTTCGACCCTAGCACACTTATTATTTACTTAATCTGAACGTTATCAAGCTTAAAATAAAGCCTGGCAAATTTTACCTACAGTTCAATTTTTCAAACTGTCCGACAGCCAACATTAAACATGAACCGGATGATATACGTCTGAAAGTAACTCCTCTTTCGTTTGCTATCACTAGTGGCATCAAAGGATAATATTAAATAATATAATATTAAAAAATATTTTATAAAATTTAAGCCTCTAAAACTTTGAAGTCCTTTTAAAAGGAAACAGGATCACAAAATGAAAAATTGTAAATGAAGTTTTACTACATTTAGTATCTAGTTTCAAACGTATATTATCCAGTTCGTCTTTTTTGACTTTTTGCATTTTTGTCGAACGGTGTAATACTTAATTGAAAAACTGTAAATGCAGTTTTTCTACATTTTGTCTTTAGTTTCAAACGTATTTTATCCAGTTCGTGTTTAATGGCATTTTTTTAGGTTTTGTCGAACAGTGTAATACTCGATTGATAATAAGGTTTCGAAATGTTAACGTTGGCTTCAACGATTGATTTGAATTTCTATTTACTATTTACTGAACCATTTAAAGATTTTAGCAACTGCTTTATTCTATTATTTAATTTATCCTAACATTATCTACTATTGTTATAAATAAGAGATTTTTATTTTCATGTTTACAATTGGAAAATGCAAAACAATGATAAAAAATATGAAATCAAAATACTTTGAATGTATGAGGCATTATTATGGTAGGTATGTAAAAAATACCAAACAATTTTCAAATACTTTCTGCAAATATGCACATGTTAAAAAATAAAAAAAAAAAAAAACTCAAAGCCCTACTCGACTCAAATAGTCAAAGCAAATTTAATGCAGCTTTTTAATTTTTTTTATACAATTTTTTTGTACATTATGTATCTCTCATATTTGTAGGTTCATATTAGTAATGAAAATTTCTTTAATTTAATACTCTTGTTTTTTAGTTTCTATTCGTATGTGAAACCAATATTTTTACTTTCACCCTTTTACAACTTTTATAAATTAAATGCATTATACTATATGTTACAAAAAAGAAGAAGCAGCAACAACAAAATAGAAAAGAGGTCATTGTGCGCTTCTAACATGTATAACAAGAGGGCGAAATGGCAAAAAGCTTGCTTCCGCTTCGTTGCCTGTAAACTAAGCCAAAAATGATTGCAGAACAACAACAACAAAATAGACAACTTTACAAACAACAAAAATAACATTTTACATAGAACATGCATCATTTATATATGCTACAAAGTATGTGTGTAAATAAGAGTAGGCGGAAAAATGTGGAAAGAATGGCTTAAACAATTTGCGGGAGCCCATTCAAGGGCCCCATATCAACTGAAACCTTAAAATTTTTAAACTCGCACTGTTCGTTGGTACAAGCTGTACCCTAAGAGTGCAACCTCCAAAGCTAGACTCAGCCCTCAGAAAATAGATCCATTAAGGCTGAGTATTCGGAAATTTCTGTCTTAAAGTGGTAAAAATTGGTAAAATATTGTAATTTCTCATGTTTCCAAAAAAAAATGGTCCCAGAAACTTTAAATTTGGTATGTAAAATCCTCCAGTGGAAAAGCATCAAAAAATTCCTTTTTAAATATTTCAATTGAAAGGGGGCAAATATAAATAAGTATACTGTATACTTTTACAGACCAAAAAATGCCTGCGAATTTTGTACTCTTGCCCAAAACATTAAATCATGATAATGTTTTGCGGAAGATTTGGGTGTACTTTCCAAAGCAAAGTCTTTCTAGAAAAAATAATGTTATATTACTTTGCTATTCCATGCAAAACGAATTGAAATATCAGTCAAGGGCCCCATTAAAAAACCAAAAGAGCTGTACATTTCGTAAGTGAGTGCAAAAATAAGTGCAAACAAGTAAAAAAGTTAAATTCGGCCTTTCCGAATGTAGTGATACCCTCCACCATTTCAAAAAACTTTTTTAAAAGGAAATTACTTTTAAAAAAAATTAAAAAAAAAACGTCCGCGAAAAAAAAAATCCGCGATTTTTTTATTTTTTGTCAAAAAATATGTTCGTACTTGTTTAAATACCATTTTGTATTCAATTATGTTTACATGTGTCAACCAGCAGTCGAATTAACGAATTTTGTATTTTTAGGTTATGTTGAATGTACTAAAATTTTTGAGGTGTCCTTACATTTTCGTTCATAACTTTTGAACCACTGAACCAATATCGCTCAAATGAAATACCAAACTTCTCGGGAGAACTTTCAATAAATATGTTAAGTTTCAGTCATCTCCGTGTAATATTTTGGCCGTGATCACCATTTCCACAGACAGACAGACGGACATCGCTGCAATGTCTTAATATCGATCGGGAATCATGAATATGTATACTTTAAGGGGTCCCATACCGATATTTCGATGAGTTACTTATATATACCCTCTATCACTAAGTGGAGGGTATTAAAAGTGTTTTTACATTTTGGAGAGTATAAAAGATTCGGCACCAAAGAATATAACACTCTCACTTGTTTTATGTACATTTGATAAACAAATGGAAAATTTGAATGCGAAAAGCTTAGACTTGGTGAAAAAGTAGTTTTGATAAAAAAAATATTTTTTTTTTCACGAAAAACAAAATTATGTTAAAAAGAAATTTAATGAACCCAAAATTTTTGGTGAAAAAAAATTTTGAGAAAAAAAAATTTTTGATGAAAAGAAAAATTTTTGATGTAAAAAAAAAATATAAAAAAAAAATTTTTGGTGAGAAAAAAATTGATAATAAAAAATTTGATAAAAAAATTTGATGAAAAAATATGATAAAAAAAATTTATGAAAAAAAATTTTGATGAAAAAAAATTAATAAAAAAAATTTATGAAAAAAAAAATTTATGAAAAAAAATTTTGACGAAAAAAAAATTTTTGATGAAAAAAAAAATTTTATGAAAAAAAAATTTATGAAAAAAAAAAATTTGATAAAAAAAAAATAATTTAATGAAAAAAAAAAATTGATAAAAAAAAAAGTTGGATGAAAAAAAAATTTGATATAAAAAAAAAAAAATATTGGAAAAACAGTTTGATGGAAAAAAAATTTGATGAAAAAAAATTTGATGGAAACAAAATGATAAAAGAAAAAATTTTGATGAAAATAAAAAATTGATGAAAAAATTCATTTTTTTTGTTGAAAAATAATTGTGTTACTTTTTATGCACCAGCTGGTGGAAAACGGTTTTATTCACCACGAGGTGAATTATTATCCAAGTTACAAACCCAAGTTATTAAAATTTTTGGTTTTAAGAAAATGAAAATAGTAATTCTTGTTGTCTTTGTCGTTAATTGTTAGCTTATGTAGTCAAACTGAGGCGACGTCCTGCAACTTTTTTAAAATTAAACACCAGCCTTAAAACATTATCATGTTAAAAAAAAAATTACCATAAAAACACTTTTTCAGTAATGTCCCAAAATAAACTAATATTTTAAGCAAAAAAAAGGTTCGAATTATTTTTTTTTACTTCGTTCGGGACTTTCCGATTTTCATGTCAAAAATCGAACCCAAAGCCATTTCCCTACAGGTCCAATATTTTTGTGGGTTAATGTCAACCCCAAAAGGTAACTTTCCCGACCCCGACGTTTTCGAAATTCGAAAAAAGCTATATTTGCTCCACTCTAATATAGAGTCATTGCACATAGCGACACATGTTTAACAATTGTTTGTGTTATCTCTTTGAGTTTTTTTTTTTATTTTGTTTCCAATTTTGAATTCATCGTATGTTGCAATTCTTATAGTACAACATATTGAGGGCTTATATTCAAAACTTGCTATCTCGAATTTTATCGAGTACGGGTTTTTGATAGTAATCATAAATTCATATTAAACTAAAAAAATATTTGCCAAACCATGTTTTTAAAGTAAAGTTAAAAAAAAAAATAACAATTACTCGTAAAACTTAAATTGACAATTTGTTGACTGTCTTTAAAAATATTAGTTATGCACATAGCAAGTTTTGAATATTAGCACTCGATATACGAATTCATGCGGGCTATTTTGTTGTTGTTTCCAACTTGTCTATTTTATACATTCATTCATTGTATCATCATCACCCACCACATAACTGCAAATGCAATTTTGCGGGATGCAGCCAATAATGGTAAAAGCAACTCATTCATGTTTAAATATTTGTTTGTATGAGTGTTAGTTTATGTCAGTCAGTCAGTGTTGTCAGTCGGCTAACATAAAAACTAAAAAAAAAGTGTTGCGAATTGCAATATGTTGTTGATATTTAACACACACACACAAACGTTTGTATGAATGAACTCTTTTTTTTTTGGCAAGCGGGTGGCTGGAGAAAACAATTTCATTTAATTTTGATTTCTTATTGACTATTTGTTGTACAAATGTATGCCATTTAATTTAGGATTTTTTAAAATTTTTGAATTTAATTGAATTTTTTTGAGAACAGCTTAATATGAATTATTTCACTGTGGACTTTCGGGCTCACTTACAGGGTAAATCTCCCTGGTGTCATCCTCCGATCTTCATGAAATTTGGATATATTGTTAAGAAGGAAAATTAATTCGACACATATTTTTTTTAGCAGCCCACATTTTTAGGGGGGGGTCGACTTGTACGGGGGGAAATTGACCTCTTTCAGTTATTTACGATTTACGCCTATTTAATCAAAATTAATATAGGCATATTTGGAATAAGATTAAAGGTATTTAAAAGAACTGTCTCGTTGTGATAAAACGTGCCAAAAAAAATACAATATTTTTTGACTTATTAACAAAATATTTTAACATTTTGAAATTTTAATCCATATGACGAAAAGTTCTGAATGTTTGAAGACGTTCTTTGTTAGATAGGTTTTGCAAAGACCTTTCATTTGCTTTTCCACATGATAAAATAGGAGATAAACGCAAAAAACTCAAAATTGACCATGTCTTCCCCCCTCATTTACACATTCGGCTATTTTTCTGCTCTACAAAATAAACCCGCTTCCATGAATATATGAGGGGGGCACTAGGGAGACTTCCCTTGTTAGTAGGTAAAAAGTATTACTAAATTTTTTTTGAGTGTAAAATTTTTTTTAAGTGTAAAATTTTTTTTGAGTGTTTAATTTTTTTTTTTTTTTATTGTAGATTATTTTAGTGTGAAAATATTTTTGAGTTGCAAAAATACGATGTAAAATATTTTTGTGACGTACCAATGTTTTTAAAACATGTTTAACGGGTTTTCAATACGTGAATTTAATGAGAAACTAATCTGAAATTCAAGGTTTTAACTTTTGACCCACTGTACCGATTTTTCTGAAATTCAATCCAAACCAGACCAGGGGAACGAAAAATATATATGACAAGCTTTAGTATCCGCATAATTGCCTTTCGAGAGTTATCGTGTTTTTTATCTCGTCAATTCACGAAAAACCCTTGCCGAAATTCAGTCTTTTGCTCATAACTTTTGAACCACTGGACCGATTTCGCTGGATTGCAATACCAACCTGACCAACTCCTTCCCTTGCCTCTCCGCGGTTAAAAACCCGGTTTATGACCCCTTTTTCTGCGGATAATAAAAGGCTGAACTTATTACAATTTTGTTTCACCATTCGATTTTAAACCAAAAATTTGTCTTATGACGTTTTTCGCAAGCCTTCAGAAGGCTCCAAAAAGTTGCGATAAAGCGAGGAAAAAATCGATGACTTTTAAAATAAATTAAAAATATTTAAAACTGAGAAAATTGGTATAGAAATCTCATTTTTATCACAATCCTTAACAAGTTATTAAGCTTCAAAGATTGTTTTTGAACATTAACTAGTGTTTTCCAGGAAATTATTTTTAAGCTTTTACTAAACGATAAAATTTGAAACCTTTATAACTTTTTAACCAGTAGCCAAAGACTATTAAAGAAGACGTATCACGCGGGAAAGTGGATGAACCCTCTGGAAAAATACTCCCGCGGAGAGATATGGATGAATTCTTCTTTAGTTTTTCATTCGTAGTGGAGAAAAATATTTTGAATCCAATTAGAAAATTCAATCAGAATTTGTCAAAATCCACTAATACATTCTCAAATTGAATCAGAATTTACCAATACACACTTCTAAAAATATTTTTTTGCGGACAAGGAGAAAAGAAAATAAACAAATATTTCTCCACGGGAGCTCGCTTGCAAATTAGTGAATTCCTTTTTTGGAGGCTGGAAGCTCTTGGACACCCTTTGCCAGTAGCGATAAAATTGTGATTTTTGTAGCATTTTCTCAGTTTTTAATGCCCTTTCGTGACTTGTGGTAAAAAATCAAATTTTTTTTTTTGTTTATAAATCTTCGGTTTTTTCCGCGCTCCATAACCAATTTTTGATAACACCTGGAAGATTGCGAAAAACGTTACAACACTAATTTTAGCTGTAGAATCGAATGGTGAAATAAAATTTGCAATATTTTTTAGGTCTGTTTTTTTTTTTTGAAAGATACATTTTTGTAATATTTTTAAAATTTTATAACAGAAAATTTGGTGAACTGAAATTGCAACTCAATTGTAGAATGCTTTTTTAAAGGAAAAAATCGGCTGCAGTTGCTCAGCTTATAGTAATGGACCGATTTTGATGAAATGTTATTTTGATTTGTAGATTTTTAAATTCTCTAGTACCTTTCGTGGCCATTTTTTGAGATTTTGACCTAATTATGTTTTTTATGAAAGAAGAAAAGTACAAAAAAGGTTCATAGATATCTCGCAACACGGGTGGTCTTAGACTGTTTTAAATTAAAAGTGGAAATATCATAATTTTTTGTAATATGTATTTGGGATGTGTAAGAAAAATTTAGCAATAAAATCGTTGATCAAGCCTATTTTGCAAAAATTGCGTTTAATTTGCTAAAAATAAAAAAATTCACTCTTCGCAATTCAAATATGTGGGCTTAATAGATTTTGACCTCCTGACTCCAATTCTGCTTTCAAAATTTTTGTAGCATACACCGTTTTCGAGATATTCAAGTTTGCAAATTCCAAAAACCGTTATTTTAGTATATTCTGTTGTCCCACTGTAACGTTTTACAAAGTCGGTATCAACAAACTTTATAGTAAATGGACTCCCGAATCCGAATCAATTACCAAAACTTTTCTGGCAGTATTCATTTTCTAGATACTCTCGTTTAATTTTGTTGCTCTTATGACGGAACTGTAACGTTGTTGTAAATCGTGATTCCAAATCTGCAGCCAAAATTTATCTATAGCTCTTCGTTTCCGCGATATTCGCGATTGAAATTTAAAAATTGCGATTTATTAGCTTTTTTGTGGCTCCACTGCACAGAAAATAATATCGTATATTTTATTTTAATTAAAATTTTATTTGTTTTTAAATTTAATATTAATTCAATTTTTAATTAATATAATTAATTGTTTAATTAAATTTTTAACTTTATTTTAATTAACATTTTAATTGTTTTCAAATTTAATATTAACTAGCTGGCCCGGTCCGCGTTGCTGGCCCAAATATAAGATTTCGTCTCGCTTCAAATATATAGCCCTGCAAAAAATGTAATGAATTTCTTGGCTTAGAAAAATTTGTGGGCGTGGTTTTAAAGACCCGATTACGCAGATAATCATCTTGAAATTATATTTTAGGAACTAAAAAAAATTACCAGGTCTTAGACTTTGCGATCTGTACATATTTAAAACTTCTTTGGTATTATTACGAACAACAAAAAATAAATTACGCATATCATTCGTTCTTATCGTGAGCTATTGTCTGGAGTTCAAACAAACCTTTATAGTTTTCCCGAATTTTCCAATTTCCCGGGACACTTTTCTCATTTATATTTCCTTAAAAACCTAATTGGAATTGGAACATAAAAAAATCGGTCCGGTCATTAGTAGTCGACACATTTAGACAAAAGTGGGCGTTAAAATTTGTGTGCTAAGTTAAACTTGTACATATGTTAACAATACCCAAGGATTTAAAATCATTTTTACCAAGTTTAAGCGGAATCTTTTAAGAACAATTTTTTTTAATCGAATTAGAGTAAAAATTAATTTTAGATATATCGAAAAAAGTGGACGACGACAATTTTTATTTCGGAACAATTATATGGACTATTACTAACATTAAAAAAAAATAGCCAAATCGGTCCAGGCGTTCTCAAGTGTTGCAAATTTTAAGGATATTGAAAAATGTTGGCTTTGAAGTGGTGGAGGACAATAATTATTTCCGTAAAATCCGTACTTGGACTATAATGATCATTAAAGAAAAAAATTACCAAATCAGGCAAGTCGTTCTCCGATTTTAGATGTATTGAAAAAAGTTGGTGTGGACAATTTTTTCTTTCCGTAAAAACCTTAGTTGTACTATCACGAACGTCAACAAATTCTACTAATAGCCAAATCGGTCCCGCCGTTCTTCAATTTTAGATATATCGAAATAAAAGTGGGCGTGAACAATTTTTATTTTCGTTTAAACCTAAGTTGGTCTATGGCGAGCATTTGAAAAAATGTTTAGCCAAATCGATCGAGCCGTTCTCCGATGTTAGATATATCAAAAAAAGGAGGCGCAAAAGTGGGCGTGATTTATTTATTTCTGAAAAAACCTAAGTCAAACATTTAAAAAAAAAATAAGACGAACATTAAAAAAAAATATTTAACAAATCGGTCAGTTCTGAAGGGTCAGTTACCAACGAACTACATTTTATTATACCCTCCAACTACAGTATGGGGGTATACTCACTTTGTCATTCCGTGTGTAACGCATCGAAATATCGGTCAGGGACCCCATAAAGTATATATATTATTGATAAGTGATCGATTCTAAAACATTTTAGCGATGTCCGTCCGTCTGTCCGTCCGTCCGTCTGTAGTTAACACGATGTAGTCCAAAATAAAAGAGCTAGGAACCTCAAGTTGGGCACAAATATGTCTTATGTTCCTAGGCAGGTTAAGTTCGGAAATTGGCCAAATCGGACAAGGGGGAAAAAAGTTCCCCCTTGAAGAACTAAACCAACCTCTAAAAAAATACACGTTTTTACATGTTTTTTGTATTTTTGTTAAATAAATGAAACATTTGGTATATTTATCGCGATGGTAAGGTGCTCTCAACGTGCCCCACTGACCCTATCAACTTCGCCCCCCCCCCCACAAAAAAAAAAATAAACGCCCCTGTCATTTTTTTTTTTTTTACATTTTGGAGGGTATAAAAGATTCGGCACAGCCGAATTTAACACTCTCACTTGTTTTTATTTATATATTATTATTCTAGAATTTCAAATAATTAATTATATATCTTATTTTTCTATAGAGCACATTTTATATATTCGAAAAAAAGAGTGGGTCGACAACTTTTCTTACCGTAAATAACTTATCTAAATTTAACCAACTCGGTCCATCCATTTAAAAGTGGGCGTAGAAATGGAAAATTGTTCTTTCCGAAAAACCTTAGTTGGACTATGACGAACACTAAAAACAAAATTAGACAAATTGATCCAGCCATTACATGATTTATAATATATATATTGGGAAAAGTGAGCGTAAATAGGCGTGGACAATTTTTCATTCCATAAAAATCTTTTGTGGACTATAACTAAATCGGTCTAGCAGATATAGTTCTTTCGATACATAGATAAAAGTGGGCGTGGGAAATTTTACTATCCGTAAAAACCCTAGTTGAATCATGACGAACATTTTCATCAAAAATTAGCCAAAGTGTGCGTGGTCTATTTCTTTTTTCGTAAAAACAAAAGTTGGAATATGATGAAAATTCATTTAAAAAAATTTTGTCAAATCGGCCCAGCCATTCTCAGATTTTAGATAAATTGGAAAAGTGGGTGTAAAAGTGGGCGTGGTCGATTTTTCTTTCAGTAAAAACTTAAATTGGATTACTACGAACATTTAAAAAAAAAATTACCCAAATCGGTGCAGCCGATTTCCGATTTTAGATAAATCAAAAAAAAGTGGGCGTAAATGTGGGCGTGGTCAATTTTTCTTTACGTAAAAACCTAAGTTGGACTATGACGAACATTTCAAAAAAAAAATTATCCAAATCGGTCCAGCCGTTCTCAACTGATGCTGTTACCAACGAACGACAATTGATTTTTATTTATATAGATTAAATATTTAATTAATATAATTAAATGTTTAATTAAATTTTAGCTTTACTTATTTTTTTTTTGTTTTGTTTTGTTTTGTTTTCCGTGTGTGTGCGAGTGTGTGTTTTTCTCTTGCATTGTATTACATACAAAAAAAAAATACATAAGTATAAAAAGTTTGTTGAAAGTTTTTTTTATTTCTCACATAGGTTTTTGAATTCTCATTTTGTTTATAGTCTTATGTGTATGTATATGAAAGGTTTATAATCAACTTTATAAAATCATCTCACTGACTATGTCTTTACGGCATTAATAAATTTGGTAAAGTTTGAAGAAATATTTTTTTAAAACTATTTTATTCAAAAATAATGTTTTTTAAATTATTTTTTTTTAATATAATACTTATAATTAATTTTTTTAATTTATACAATTAAAATTTTAATTATTTTTTTTAAAAAAATTTAATTAAATTTTTTAATTTATAGTATTAAGTTTTTAATTAAACAAATATCCATTTATTTTTAATTAACGATATACAAATATTTTTAATTTATTTGCGCATTTTAGTGATTGGTCCGGATTTAATTAATTTTTTAATTAAATCTACGAATATTTTAATTAAATATTTTTTTTATTATTTTCTGTGTGTTATATATTATTGCGTTAATACCAAAAACTAAGAGTGGATTTTATATAATATGGACCTGTAGAATCCAAATCTGTCATCTAAAATGCTGCAGCTTGTTTCATTTTCGTGTTATTCGCATGTAAAAATGTGCCCAATTCCATACCACATAAAATACATTAATTTTTTTTTTTTTTATGTTTTGACGGTTTGACTACTGCCATGTAAATTTTTTAAATACCTTATATAAATGCATTTTTTTTTTGAGGAATATTTTTTGTCATATGTTTTTTTTTATATCTCTCATGGTTTTCGAGAAAATTCGAATATAATAATTTTTTGCAATTCAACCGCGATTTTTTCAAAAAGTGCTCGATCGAAGATTTTTGTTTTTGTTGTTAAATTATTCTTAGACATTCCAAATACATATTCAAAAAAAAAAAGTATGAAATTGACGACGGTTCTAAAAAAAACGTTCTAAAAGCACTGTTGCAAAAAAAGGCATTCTCAAAACGCTATTTTCAAACGCTTTGCGAGCGTTTTTGAAAAGTGTTCTGAAAGCTCTATAACAAAAAAAAAGCAATTGGAAAACGTTTTTTGGCACGCTTTTCGGGCGTATTTAAAAAGCGTTTTAAGAGTTCTTTAGATTTTTTTTTTAAATTTCTAAGTTCCGAAACTATTTTTGAATAACAATTTTTTGTCATTTTTTTTTTTTTTTGGTTTTTTAAGTTAAAAAAAATCATTAAAAATGTTTTTATATTTTTTTTTTTTTTTTTTAATTTTCTAAATTTCAAAAATTTTTTTGAAAATTTTCTAAGTTTCTTGGAGTACAAAATTTTTTTTTTTTCGGATTTCACTTTGTATTAAACAAATTATTATAACCGAACTAAAACAGAAATTCCTTACTTTTGGGTTTTAAAGCGCTTTGATGACTTTAAAAAAACGTTCTCAAAGCACTTTTTAACATAGCTTTTAAAACGCTTTAAACCTAGCGTAGATCGATGTTATCATTCTGAAGGCGCTTTGAAGTTGGTATACAGAATGCTCGTATAACCGTCCACAACACTTTCACAACGCTTTTGCCATTGTATTTTTCTGACTGGGGAGGTAAAGGAGAAAAAAGTATACATTTGGTACTTATAATATTTTCTGAAATAATGGGCACAAAAAAACATTAAATTGGGAATGTAGGATCCATCATTAAAAATTGTACTTTTTTATATTTTCTTAAATAATGGTTCTAGAAACTTTATATTTGGGATGTAAGGCAAGAAATATTTTGGCAAAAGTACTTTTTCGAAATTATGTTTTAAGCGGAATTAAAAATTGTACTTTGGTACTTTTTATACTTCCTTAAAAAAAATATGCTCCACACTTGATTTTGAAATGTAGGATTCTTTGGCGAAAAAAATACATTCTGGAAAAATTACTTTTTAAAAATTCCATTTCTAAAGGCCTTTGACTGTTATTAACCCAAGTATACCCCTATACTTGGTATAAAAACTTTTAAATTCATAATGGGTTACATGATTATTTTTTTTTTGGTTTTTTCTCATTCAAGTTTTCATGTTTGCTTTTCTAAAATTCGTTTTAGAAAACAACAATAACCAAAAAGCAACCTCTAACAAAAACTTTTTTCTTTATAGTCATTCTTTTTATCCTTAGGCTTTTGTTTCCAAAAACAAAAATCCCTTAAAATTTAATGTCAATTTTCTAATTTTGTTTGCCAAATTTTTATCGTTTTTTTGTGTGATTATTTTTTTTTTTTGTATTTTTATTCTCTTCTTTCATGTTTGTTTTTATTCCTCGTATCCTTAAAACATACAAAAATACTGCATTTCCATGTATATTTTTTAATTTATGTCTGCACACTGCTGTCATAGTGTCCTAGTAACACCGAAAAAAAATATTTGCCATACATTCCTTTCTGTATATACTGTAAGGTATATAACATGTATATAACTATGTATAGTATGGTAGTTATGTACTGGCATATAACAGAGCCAAGGTATCAATACATAGAGCATACAGGCAATTGTACCTTTTGTGATGACCTACATTTATGCTAGTTTTGAAATATTTTTTTTTTTTTTGGTATTTTTTACTCCATATGAATGAATATAATGGCCTTAATTTTAAAGGTAAATGAAACAAAATGTTTTTTTTTTCTTTTTTGGTTATAAAAATCTATAAATTAATAGAAAAATGAGGTAAAATATATTTAATGAAAAATGTATGGTAAAATAGGCGGCTTTGCGAAATTTTTTGGTACCCTACACTAAAAAAAAAATCTTGTAAAATAATTAAAAAAAAACTCGTCATATTTTCAAGAAATTCTTGTATTAAAAGATTTTTTAAATTCGCAAAAATTTCTTGTATGCTTACGTGCGTCAAAAAGTTGCAAAATTTATAATTTTATTGGTAAAAATATTTGTTATCAGCCGCAAAAGTTTTTGTAAGAAATTGTAAATTAATATCAAATAATAAAAAAGTTGTAATTTTGCAAAAAAAAAAATTGAGTTTTATAAAAAAAATTGTAAATTTAATTAACATTATTTTTGCCAAATTACAACTTTTCTTTGTAAATTTACAAATTTTTGGTGAATTTACAACTTTTTTTTTTTTTTGTAAATTTACAATTTTTTCTTAAACTTTGCGACTGGTAACAAATAGTTTACCAATAAAATTTTTCAATTACAAGTTTTTGGAATTTTAGTGATTTTACGAGATTTTTTGGAATTTTGTAGTTAAAATTACCAGCCTTTTTTTGTCATTTACAAGATTTTTTTTTACCATGGTTTCGAATTGAAAAAGTTATGCAGTACGCTATATACCTCAGTTTAACTATAAAAGCTAAAAAATAAAATAATAATAACTGTTTTCCTTCTCTTGCAACAACAAAGGTTTGTAACTCGGATAAAAGTTCACCTGGTGGTCAATAAGAAAGTTTTTCAATATTGTAATAATTCACCTAGTGGTGAATAAAAGTGATTTTCAGCTTTTGTATCATACGTAACCTAATTATTTTTTTCATCAACACTTATTTCCCTCAATTTTTTTTTTTTTTTTAATTTTTTTTTTAATCAAAGTTTTTTTTTATCAATTGTTTTTTTATCAAAATATTTATTTTTTTATATTTTTTTTTATTTGTTTTTTTTTTATCAAAATTTTTTTTTTCATCAACAATTTTTTTTACCAAAACTTTTTTTTTTCATTAAAAATTTTCTTAAAAAAATATTTGTTCAGCAAAACTTTTTTTTATTAAATTCATTAAATTGGATAAAAAGATTTTTTGTTAAATTTTTTTTCTCGGTGTTTTTTTACCGATTCTGAATTTTTTCTGATATAAAAAGTTTTTTTTTTTTTACAAATATACAAAAAACAATTAAAAAAATTAAATTCAGCCTTGCCGAATGTATTGATACCCTCCATAATGTAAAAAAAAATTATTTGCAAAAAAACAAAAAAAAAACAAGTAAAAAAGTTATAGTCGGTCAAGACCGACAATATGATACCATACACCAGACCTTTCCGATAAATGGGTCCCAGGTCCAAACATGGACCGATTGGATCTGCCTTTTGTTAGATCTTTATTTAGTGTAGAAAACACACTCAGATCAAATTTTAGTGGAATTAGTTTATTTTTTGTCAATAGACCGATTTAACGGCTCTATGAAATAAGGCCCCAAATCAAAAATGAAATAAGGCCCCACAAATTTTTACTAAAAAAAATTGGGGTGTTATTTCATTATTTGGGGCTTTATTTAATTTTTTATTTTGGGGCTTTATTTCATTATGAAATAAGTCCCTAAATTTTAGGAATGAAATAAGGCCCCAAATAATATTTTGGGGTGTTATTTCATTTTCTCTGAAATCTGCGGAAGCCAACGACGCAATGAAAAAGACTGTTAATGAAATAATTTTCACAGAAATAAGTTCAAATGAAATGAAATTACTACAGAAGCTAAATAAAACTGAACTTAAAAAGATTAGTGCAATTGCTAACGCCCCTACTGAATCTGCGATAAGTATTTTATAAATTTCGCTGTAAGATCAGAAGAGAAACATCTTACGAATATGAATTTAAATATCTATATTAATATAAAATTTTTCTCTCAGAACTTAATCAATAATAAATTTTGTCTTTAATATATTTACAAACCTCGAAAAGGAATTAAAACTGGTTATATCCTTGGGCATTTGTAGGGTTCTATTTAATTACTGATGAAATAATATGATGCTTGTTTTAAAATTATTTAAATGTATGTGGTGATGAAGGAAGCGCCGCAGGCGAAAAATTTTTACAACAGATTTTAACAAAAAATTAAAAAAAAAATCGCGCGATTTTTTTTAATTTTTTGTTAAAATCTGTTGTAAAAATTTTTCACCCTGTACCACAGAGTGGTGTAGGGTATAATTAAAAAAAAATCTGTGAAAAAAAAGTTGGTGAAAAAAAAATTTCACGAAAACCTTTTTTTATGTAAAAAGATGTGCATGTACTGGTTTAAATACCACTCGGTGATCAATTCTGTTAACATGTGCCATCAAGAAACCGAATTCTGTATTTTTAGGCTATGTTGAGATTATCAAAATTTTCGAGGTGTCCTTATATTTTTTTTCATAAATTTTGAACCGCTGAACCGATTTATTGGTAAATTTTCAGATTTTTTTGATGACCCGTTTTTAAAAGATAGTAGTTTTTTCCTTTGCTCAAAGTAGTTTTTTTACTCAAATTTCTTTTACTCTTAACTTCTTCAATAATGGTCCGAATTCAATTTTTTTTTTTCATTTTTGTATTTTACGTTATTTTTTAAAAATTCGTTAAAAATTCTTAAAAGTGATCTAGCATGCA
This sequence comes from Pegoplata infirma, assembly GCA_963921195.1. NCBI lineage: Eukaryota > Metazoa > Arthropoda > Insecta > Diptera > Anthomyiidae > Pegoplata > Pegoplata infirma. Next base: position 53,490 of record CAWUER010000152.1, read on the forward strand.
TTTTTTAGGTTTTAAACTTTGAATCTCATTTTTGAAAATGTGTGTTCTCTTTATTTTTTTTTTTTTATTTTTTTGTTGTGGAAACTTTTGGTACTAAAAAAAAATTGACTGCTCTAGGGACACTCTTAGGGCAGTTAGAGCGGTTGGAGCAAATATTAAAAGAATGTCATTTGGTTTGGAAACGCCCTTTGGAGCATGAGAATTACTTTGTTCCGAAAAAATGTAGATCAATTTTAAAAATTTTTACGAGTTTTTTTTAAAAAAAAAAAAACGTAAAAAACAAAAAATAAAAAAATGCAATTTAGACCATTATTGAAGAAGTTATGAGCAAAAGAAGTTTGAATAAAGGAACAAACTACAAATTTTTAAAAATTCAATATCTTTTTAACGGGTTATCAAAAAAATCTGAAAATTTACCACGAAGGAGTTTTCAAGGGGTACTAAAACTGTTATCAATTTGGGAAAATCTTTAAAAAAAATTTCAAAGTGTCCGATTTGACATGGAATGCCCCTTATATACCGATACCTCATCATCGAAATGATGAGTTGCAAATGGAATGACAAACTTACATATACCCTCTAAATGTGTCTGGTCCGAATATTTTATAAAACTTCTGCACTTAAGTTAAAAAATTTTAAAATTTGTATAACTACGCCCACAAAAAGGGCGTTTTGTTCCGGTTTCGTCCATTTAACAACTTTAACTGCCTAACAAGGGAAACTTAAAATATATTAAAAAGATAAAATTCTGAGGCTGGGTGTCTCAGCTTATCGGCCATATCTGCGATTAAAGGGTTCAAAAAATGGGTAAAAAAATATGTGGTATAATCTTTGGCTTCGTTTAATAGTTTTTAACGAAAATTCGAAAATTTTGTTGGGGTACTTATATGAAAACATAGACTTACGATATCCATATTAATATGAAATATTCTTTTTTAAAGATTCAACTCTCATTAACCGATTTGCATGAAACTTAAAATATATATGGAAGAGACAATTTTAATGGACTTACGTGTCCGGGACGTGTTCAAAAAGTTAGTCAAAAAAATGGCAAATTTTATAATAATTAAATTTTTTAAACAGTTTTTCATGAAAATGTGTAAATTTTGGGGTGTATTTATGTGAAGACATAGACGGTTTCCATATGAATACGAAATAATCTTTATTAAATTAAAGTCGAAACTTATATTTGAACTAGGTGATATTCCTGTTAGTTCGGGAGTTATCGAAATCTGCTCGATGGTCTACATTGCTTCGTAAGGGGACAACGAAATTTTTGAACACTGATATGGCCAATAAGCGATACATCCCAACCTTAAAATCGTCTCTTTTATATATATTTTAAGTTTCAGGCAAATCGGTTCATAAGGGTTGAGATTCCCTTGTGAGAAAAGTTTAAACCAAAATTTAAAACGATATGAAAAACTCTTCTGGCAAATTTTTTATACACTTCAATTTGAGTATGGTGGTATAATCACTTTATAATTTCGTGTGTAATGCACCGAAATATTGGCTTGAGACCCCTTCCGTCCATCTGTAGAGGACACTAAACAGGCTAAAATAAAAGAACTAGATTCCTGAAGTTTGGCCCAAAGTCATCTTGATGTCAGAAATGCGCAAAGTCGAACTAGAGGAAAAAATGTCCTCCATTGATGAACTAAAACTTAATTTTATACTGTAAATTAAATTGGAAAATATTTTTATAACTAAATGAAAAATATACACAGAGAAAAATAAATTTCCAACTGAATTATTCAGTTGCATCAACTTAAAATTCAGTTGATGCTACTACATTTCGCTGTGGCAAATTAATTTTGTAGTTGTTTTAATTAAAAGACAGTTATATCAACAAAATTCAGTTGAAACTACCGACATTCAGTTGTTACAATCTTAATACAAATACATCAACCAAATTTTTGCTGCAAAAACTGAATTTCAGTTGGAAATTAGCAAATTTGTTTTCTGTGTGTATGGTTTTTGAATTGAGAAAAGTGTGAGAGAAAAATTTTTAATTTTTCTAAAAATTTTAGACATCCTGGTTTGTTTCTTACTAGTTTCATATTATCCAGTTATAATAATCTTCAGAAAAACTTTTAATGTCAAATTTATTTAGTTAATAGTCAATAGAACTCTATATGTGAAAATTATTAACAGATCGCAGCCGACAAGGATTGAACTCATCATCATCTGTAATACTTTGCTATTAAATGCTTGTAACGTACAATCACTCTAGACCAGCGGTGCCCAAAAAGAGAACCGATAATATTTTTTTTTTGTTTTTTACGCTCTTTGTTGTTAGTTTTGTTGTTGTTCGGATTGTGTACGTGTATTTTTGTTGATCTTTAACAAGTGTTTGGGCACCATTGCTCTAGACCGATACGCCAAGTAGGCTGTTAAGCAAGTATCAAATAAATCTGATTTTTTCAATTCGAGTGTGGTTGTTGCTGTTATTTTTTCTAACAGAAGGGTTGTTATTGTAATTATGTGTAAACAAACTTTTATTTTTAGTAATCATTATTCTTCTTCCTCTCCTTCATCAATTCTGATCTAAGTACTTATTTTTGCGAACATTGCCAGACATGGACTATATTTTAGACACAAATGTTAGGTGTTGCCATTTTTCCAAAGATACTGATTATTGCCTTAGGCCGACTTATAGTCGTTATTTTTAAATTATTGTTTCTGTAAAGACAGTCGAGCTCAGGCTCTAATTATAATTATGTATTATAATTTTTTGATTTGTTATAATGGTTTTTGAAAAATAAAAAAAAAAAAAAATCTATATTTAACCATTTTGTTAACCAGTTAACAACCCCCTAATGTCAGATTTTTGACACGAAAATGTTTTATTTTTCCCATCGGACATTGTAGTGAAATCTACACAAGCGAATATTCAAAATTATAATAAACTGTTGTTACATTTTTTCTGGTAAAATCATTTTGTCTTTAGAAACATATTTAAATTCTATTTTCTGTAGATAAATAAACATGATTTTTTGTATCAATTTTATACGAATATTTTTATTAAAAACAAAAACATACAACATATTTATGAGCCGCAAGATATGACTGCAATACATAAAGTAAACAATATACAAACACATACACGTAAATGTTAACCCAACAATATATTTGGTTGCAAGGAGAAAAATGTAAAATTACAATACCTGCTCCAGTTTTCATACCGGTTATATTTTTGTTTAAAATAGTCTTACACAGAAAATAAAATCGTCAAATTTAAATCAACAAACATCAATTGTAAATCAACCAAACATTTAGTAAAAACGACCGCCTCTTAGTCCATAATACAAAATTTCGATTTTGTTTTCAAGAAACTTAGTCAAGTAATTTTATTTCAAAATTATTTTATTATGTCAACCAAATAGTTTTTGTGTTTGTTGAATTTCTTTGTTGAAAAAAATAAGATTTTTTACGTTTGTCAGATCAACAAATTGTGTTTGTTGAATTTCTTTGTTGAAAAAAAATTTAAGATTTTGTACGTTTGTCAATACAAATAATAATTTTAGGGAACTATTACAAACTCGTTTATCAATTTTTTTATATTTTTTTTTTCAACAATCAATATTTACTAGTGCCCCCCATTTCCCGGTTCTCGGTATTACCGGGAATACCGGTATTCCCGGTTCTGGAACCGGTTTCCCGGTTCTGGAACCGGTTTCCCGGTTCTAGACATATTCCCGGGAATACCGGTATTCCCGGTTCCAATTCTGGTACCGGTTCTCAAAAACCAAAAAATACTATACCATAAAATATTTAAATTACACTATTTAATCAGTATTTCAGTAATATATAGTTGTGTTTGTAAAATTATTTAAAAAATTATGTAACTATTTTTACTAAAATTAAAAAAATAAAACGGAAATGGTATTTTTCACATCTTTTGTATTTTTTTTGGTAAAAGCAAAAAAAAAAAAATAATTGCACAAAATTTTACAAAATAGATATACCGGCAAGTCCGGGAATACCGTCAGAACCGGAACCGGGAATACCAGTATTCCCGGGAATACCGGGAATGAATTAAGAACCGGGAAACCGGTACCATTTCCCGGTAATACCGGTATTCCCGGTACTACGGTACTGACCGTAGGCACTAATATTTACAATCGTTAGTTGATATCACAAATTTCCCTATAGGAGCACTTTCAGTGAAAAAGTTAATTGTATTTACAAATATGGGGGCCAATATAACAATTCGTTTTTTTTTTTGTATATAAACATACATTCAAAATAACAGAGAACATCAAAGCAGAATAAGTCTAACAAATTACATTGTTCAAACTGATTTTAACCCTTTCACTACCCTTGTACACTACAGTGTACACATCTTTGACAAATAATTAAAATATGACCGAATAAAATATTTACTAATTTTTCTGTACAAATATATTTATTGGGATGTTATCTAAGCTATAAATTTTTTTGGGGGATGAAAAATACATATGGGTTGTTTCTATTCGCGATATTTTATGCCAATATTTGCGATTTTCGGATTTTGAGAGTCTTATCATTTTTGATCTTTAATAACTTCGCTAGAATAGTTTTTAGGTACTTCAAATAATTTTTTTATTAAAGCAGATGCTTCAACGATTATTTTAGTTTTTATTTGAAAAAAATTGAGCGATCGGTTGGGTCTCGGCAATAGTTAAAAGTTGTGTACACTGTAGTGTACATTGGTAGTCAATGGTTGTTACTCAATATGTTAAGCATGGCTTCATTTTTTGCATGGAGTTTAAAAGGTCGTTTGTGTTGAAGTACCTGGTACTTGTGTTATTTTTTTGAGAATTCCGCGGTTGTATTTTTTACTAAAAAGGCATTATTACAGACTAAAACAGATGCTAAAGTAGGGTTTTATAACACATAATGGGGAACAACAATTTTAGTGAAAGACTTTTCAGCTAGTTTTAACTTAATATAGCAAATACTTGATGACATCTTGTTTTCTTTAGGCGCGTTATATTAGTTTATTATTTCTAGCACAAAAAGTAGAACAAAATGAAAAAATTAAAGTTTTGCCAAACAATTATTTGTTTGACATTTGAAACAAAAATCGGGTCTGTTTATTCTGTGTATGAAGTAGTAAAAGCAATGGGATTTGGAGCAGCGGTTGTTATACATCTTATCAATAGAATCCTAAAGGACACGATAGGACATAAGTTGTTCTTTGATAATTTTTCAACTCGTATCAGATTTTACACTTCCTCAATGCCAAAAACATACAGGCGGCAGGAACTGCTAGAATCAATAGATTTAATGCTCCACCATTACCAAGCGATAAGGAGTTAAAACAAAAAGGACGTGGTTCATCAGATCAACTGATTTGTAAAGAAAACGTAGTTATTATCACTAAATAGTACGATAACAAACCAGTCCATATGGCTTCGAATTTTATTGGCAAAGGTGTAGTTGATGAAGCAAGACGTTTTGACAAAACATCAAAAACATACCTAAACATTCCAAGACCAGAAGTTGTAAAGATATACAACGATGGAATGGGTGGTGTTGATCTTCTTCATCAACTTGTGGCATACTATCGTATCTCTCTTAAATCCAAAAAAATGGACGCTTCGCCTAATGATGGATTTTTTCGATATTGCCATAACGGCTTCATGGCTCGAATACCGAAAAGATGCAGCCATGGCAGGTGTTCAATCCAAAGACGAAATTGATCTCATGAACTTTAGAATGCAGATATGCAATACATTGGTTTTACTAGAAAAACCCTCTGTCAGAAGAGTTGGACGTCTATCAAATAATCCGTTTTCTGAAGTCAATCAGGATGACAAGAGACTTTTTACGGCTCCTATAAGAGACATTCGCTTGGATGGAGTTGGTCACTTTCCCATGTTTCATGATTCTACAGCACCAGCACGTTGCAAACTGCCAAGTTGCACAAAAAGAACGTATGCGTAAAATATAAAGCACACTTATGTATACAACGTAACAACAACTGTTTCCTCACTTATCACTCACCATAAATTTTGTATTTATATTTTTTTTAACTTTTCTTGAATTAAAATATTATTTTTTTAATAAATATTTGTAAAAAAATAATAATTTTTTTTTTTTTTTTATTTTCAATTTGCATATTGAACAGTAAGTATGAATTACTATAGAGTAATAGAGCTCTGCAACCGTTGACTACCAATGTACACTGTAGTGTACAAGTTATTTCGGTATAAAGGTGGAGGGGTAAAATTTTTTCTTTAACTTTTTTAGTATATTTTTAGGGTCCCAAAAATAAATCAGAAGTCAAAAAAATTATTTTGCCACACACAAAAAGTCGGTAGTGAAAGGGTTAAAACTAAAGAAAAATATTTTTTAAGAAAAAATAGTTGCTTGTGATTCTACTAAATAAGCCACAAAAGGCTTTGCTGGTTATTTTCATATTTACACAAAATTTAAACGATATAAAAAAAAACACTATTCGTTTAAATAAAACAATGTCATAATGAAAACCATTATTTTCCCAAATGTAATATAAATCAAAAATATCAAAAAATAATGAAAAGGCAAATATATTTATATAAAAATGGGTTTGTAGACAATATATAATATGGTTATAGTTTGTTCCACCAGAATACACCTGACGTTTATGGTAGACTATTATGTTAAAATCTTAGAGTGAGGAGAATATGTACATATGGGTAGAAACGCGTTTGGTGTGAGACGTTGGGGGACACCTTCCCCTTGCGATAGATGTTATCAAATGAATTTATTATGATTCTTGCAATTATTTAATCCAAGTAATCATTATTAAACACATTTTTTATATCTACACCCACAAATGGGGCGGGTCAAACTTTTTTTTTTTATTTTTTTTTTTAATAAATGCTGGGTTTTAGCTTCCTCTAACATAAAAATGTTGGATTTGCTTAACAAAAGTACAAAAAACCCTCCAAAAAAATGCCGTTTTCTGAGGTTAGTTTAGTTCTCCAAGAAGGAACTTGTTTTCCCTTGGGCCGATTTTGCCTATTTCCAAACTTAACCAGCCTATGACCATAAAACATATTCGTGCCAAACTTCGGAAGTCTTCTAGTCTATTATTTTGGACTTTATCGTTTCCTCTACAGACGGACTGACTGACTGACTGACTGACCGACTGACTGACAGACGGACGGACGGACATCGCTAGAATGACTTCGAATCGATCACTGATCAATAATATATATACTTTATGGGGTCCTAGACCGATATTTCGATGCATTACACATGGAATGACAAAGTGAGTATACCCCCATACTGTAGTTGGAGGGTATAAAAAGTTTAAGAGATAAAACCATTTTAATAAAAAAAATTTAATGAAATAAAAATGATGAAAAAAAAAAACTCGATAAAAAAATTATGAAAAAATGTTGATAAAAAAAATTTGGAAAAAAATCAAAATTTTGATGAAAAAAATAAAAGTCGATGGAAATGTTGATAAAAAAAATTTATGAAATAAAAATTATGAAGAAAAAAAATTATGAAAAAACTTAATATTTGATGAAAAATAATTATGTAGCGTGTTATGCAGCTGTGTAACATTTGTTTATTAAATAAAAATAATAATTATCTTTTTTTGTCCGTCATGTTAAAAAATTTTTCACCATCTGGTGAATAAAACGTACCCGCAAAAAAAAAACTTTGTCAAATTACTATTAAAAGTCCCGTGATCCCATTTTACCAATATTTTCCAGTTTTCTTGTTTTTTAACAAAAAAATTTCGATCTAAATTTACATTTTTTTTTTGTAATTTTACAGTTTTTCTTGTAATTTTACAAATTTTCAAGGTTTTTTACCAGTGTTGGCTACCGTTACCCTTTCAATACCGTTACCGATTAAAAACCCTTTAATATTGACTACCGTTACCAATACCGAAATAAAAAGTTTTAAATACCGTTACCGATAAAATACCATTACCTTTATTCGGATTTTTACAGGTATTATATCGGTTTTGTTTCGGTTGTCTTAATATTACTTATTTCAGTTTTTTTTTGCAGATTAAAAACAAACTAAAAAATTTTTAATGTACGTAAAATAAAAAAAATATTGTTATTTGGACAAAAACAATAAGAAAATCGGTTTATTTACCTAAAAAGTTCCGAAGAGAAAAGTGAGTGCCACGTTATGTAAGCATTCTTTAGAGGGAAGATAAAAGAAGAGACAACCCCGAATTGTGCCAAATCGTAACACTAGCGATGGCGGTGTTATCCAGGCAGATCATCGTGATGAGGTGGTTCTCGGGAGTTAAATACATAATGTGCCAAAGTCATAAACTCAGAAGAAAAACTCTGTCGAAAAATCTGTTTGAATTGGAAAACTTTCACCAGATTTTCTTGCTAAAATGGGTACTTTAACTTAATTCTCTGTCATTAAGTTTTAAAGAATAATAGAAATTTTTTGGTATTATTACTAACTCTTTTTGTTGATTTTAAAATTTGTTTTTGTTTAAATTTTAGCAGATTATTTTGTAATTTTACAAACATTTTATGTTGGCCCTTTTTTTTATTTTTTGTCTAATTTAAACGTTTAAAACTCAAAATTGTTCAAAGGTAAAAGAATCAGGTGATTATTTTGATAATTTTACAGAAATATTTAGTTGTCCTTTTTTTAAGAAAATTTTCTTAAAAAAAATAAAAATTTTGTTTAAAAAGTAATTAAAAAATTTTATTGAAAAACTGCATAAAGGATTCAGCTTCTTATATAACAGTTTAAACAAAATAAGTCCTTTTTACTTAAATAAAAAAATACAATTCCGATGTTCAGGCTGTTTATCTGAAATCAGCAGATTTTTCTTTTAAATTCAGCAGATTTATCTTGACAGATTTTTCTGCAGACTCTACCTGGTTAATCCAGACAGAAATTTAGCAAACTGCGTCAGCTAAAATCAACAGATTTCTCAAATGGATCAAAATGCAGACTTTTCTCATGTAGATTTTTCTGCTATTTAGACAGAGGCATCTTATAAACACGTACAAAATCAATAATTAATTTGTTGAATTACAATATGGCGTGAATATTTTAATTAAATTCTGAGTTAATTAATAGTATTAAATATATCTATATAAATATATGTTGAAAATGCACTAAATTGGTCAGTTTTTTTAATTTTATTAAATAAATTTTTGATTTTTTACTTGTTTTTAACAAATTTGTGACTTTTTAACATTTTGGGTAAATTTTATTCATAATACCGGTACGTACCGATATCGTTGTTTCGGTAACGGTTAACTGTTACCTAAATAATCGAAAATACCGTTACCTTTACCGTTACCGATATAAAAAATATGTAATACCAATACCGTTACCAATACCGTTATTCGTTTCGGTTGCCAACCCTGTTTTTTACAAAAAAAAATCTAGTAAATTCACGAGAATTCTTTGTAAGTTTTAAATCGTAAAATAAATTTTAAATTTACAATTTTATTGGTAAAAATCTTATAAAATTTCAAAAAAGCTCGTAAGTTTTACTAGGAATTCTCGTAAAATCCGAGGTAAATGGTAAAAAGCTTTTAAAATTACAAAATTATTTGTAAAAAGCTTGTAAAATAACAGGGAATTCTTGTCAAATAGGAAGTAGCAAAAAAATTTACAGGCTTTTCTTGTCATTTACAAGTTTTTTTTTGGTGTAGAAATTTATTAAAGACAAAGTAAACAATATCAACCCATATCATTATAAATCGATTATTGCTTAAAAAAACTGCTGTTTATGTTTTTTATCGAGCTTTAATTTAAGCTTTAAAGCGTCCAGATCGAGTAAATATTAAGTTATTTATAAGGGTCAAACAATAAAATCTTTTTTTTTGTTTACAAAAAATATGTGGTCAAAATAACACTGTGACACAATTGACGGGTCATTTCTTAGGGCCTCAACCAAACCAGAAAGTTCGGCTGGTTTAAGGAAAATGCAGAAAATGATAAATTGTAAAGTATCCTTCATATTTTTATATTTTTTCCAGAAAATGTATACAATTGTAACTAACAAATATAGGAAAAAATATAAGAAGTTAATGATACTTTACAATTAACCTTTTTTATGCATTTTTCGTATACCGGTTGAACTTTTTGCCCTCAGTGACCCCCAGTGAAATGTGATGCTGAAAATAATCGTAGAACATTTTAACCCTTTAAACGCACGTCTTAGTAGGTTTCTGAGTCATTTCTTAGAAAAATGACGTAAATGACCCATTAAAATGGGAGATAGAGGTTTATCTAACTCTAGAAAAATTTCCCCCATAAAATTCTATTGAAGACATCCAAACACTATTTTAACTTCAAAAGAACATTAATGTTAGTTTTTTCTACTTTTTTCCAACGCCTTTGAAAAAAAAAAACTGAAGAATTCAGTGGGCTATAAAAAAAAGTTGTGACGTTACAGAGCTAAACCCTTTGGGGTTTTTACTACTACACATAATTACTTTTAAACTGTCTTGGTTTGGTTGAGGCCCTAAATGTGATGTTGCACTGTGTAATTGGAGGTCAAAAAAATTCCGACTGTTGTACAAAAGTTGTTTGTTTTAAATTGTTTGGTTTGGTAATTTTGCAAGACTAACTCTACTTACATACGAATAAAAGACTTTATGTTTTGCCACTTATGATTGTCCATTTGCTAAATACTCTTGACAATGGAATTTGACGAATTCCGAAAAACGTGTTGAGTAAGTCTTGCAAAACGACCAAACCAATCAATGTAAAACAAAAAATTTTATAAATAGTTTTTTGAAAATTGATACTTTGACAATATGATCGTAATGATAAGTAACAGAAATATGACCTTGAGCTAGTATAATCTTTCTCAAAATAGAATTTTTAAGGTCGAATAATAAATATTTTTTATTAATTTAAAAATTAAAATAGAACTTCTTAAATTATGATTTGTACATTATTGTTAATAACTTTTGATGGGATAGTCTAATCAACACCAAAATTTTACAGAATCTAAATTACCACACGATAAATTCATAAATGCTATTCCCTGCAAAACTTGCTATGTGGACTTAGCATTGTTTAAGAATGAAACCGTCTAAATGTAAAGAAATTTCTCATAAATTTTATGAAAAAATCATAGCTAATATGAAAAATTCATTAGCTCATTATGAAAAATAATTCCTTCTGAACAATGTTAATCAAAAATATGCTCATAAAATATGCACTTTAAATCAAAAATATGCTACAAAATCCTAAAATATCTGTTTTCACACTCAGAATGTTTCAATTTGAGTGTAATGAAATGGTTAACCAAATAAAATATTTTAAGATCAGTAAGCTAAGATATCCCAAATAATTTCAGTTTTGCAAACAATCTGCTTTAATAAATATTTCATTGTTCGTTTTCAACAAATTTCTAAACATTTATTTAAGCATTTTGCATATTTGACTTTAAGAAAATTCCTCTAACATTTTAAACATTAAAATTTTCCTTATTGTAAATTATAATCTTCTTCCCCCAAAAATTTCATTTATGCCTTATTAAACACTTAAAATTTTTAATTTTTGTAATAACATTTTGTTATGAGCCCTATTACAAATTGCCTAATTCTATTCATACAATCAATTAAGCAGCAATAATTAATTCAATTTTCTACAATTGACTCATAACTACCTACCACAGCTGTGGGCTTGTGGCAAACTATGTGAATGTGTCTGTGTGTTTGTTTTTGTGTGTGTATCTGTGTTCCTTTTTCCATTATTCACCAGAGGCCCACCTCCCGCTACACTGACGATGCCAACCCTCTGTGCCACTACCACTACCATTAAGCTATCAATGGCTGAAATTTATGTATTAAAACGTTAAAGTCTGTCGCAAAATAGAAATAAAAAACCTTACTGTGCTACTACACACATAAATATTTTTCTTGAGCAAAGCAGTTTTTAAAGTGGTTTCATTTCAATGAAATGTTGTAGTAGTCGGTCGTAGTAGTATTCGGAGTAGTAGGCATTGCTAAGAAAATTTATTTAATAATAATAAATATTAAGCAGACGTTTTTAATGTCAAAAGAAATGAAATGATGTAACAAAACTGAAGAATTATTATTATAATTTGAAAATTTGCATAATTTTTTTTTTTGTAAGTTTAGTTAGTAGGATGTTGTGAATTTGATGTACGAGTATATACTTTTTATTAAGAGTTAATGATAAAAAAGGGAAATTGAAGCAGAAATTCTATTTTCGGTTGCACCGAAACTTTAAATACCTTACTCATGAAAAAATATTTGTTAAAGAAAACTTTTTAATGGAATCAATTTTTATAAAATGAAATAATAATAATAACGAACTGAAATATATTTTAGATTATCAAGTTTGTTTAATTTTACAGCCCCACAAAAAATAAAAATGTCTTCGAAGTTTGTACTTTTGCACAAACCATTGAATCATGACAATGTTTTGCTGAATAAATTTTTTCCAAAAAAAATAACGCTATATTAATTTATCATTCCATGCAAAACGCATTGAAATATCGGTCGGGGACCCCATTATGTTTATATATTACAGCGTCCGACAGTCAATATTAAATATGAATCGGATGATATACGTCTGAATATAGAGATCAAATGAAGTTAAAAACAAAAGAATCATTTTGTGATCCTGTTTCCTTTTAAAATAACTTCAAATTGGTTAAGGATGATATTTTGTAAAATATTTTTTAAATATTTGTACTTGTCTTATAATGTCGCTTTTTATTGCAGGAGAATCTTCGCCAATTTTTTGCTAATTTCAAAAATTTATCAAAATATTTTGTTAAAAATTTTTAATGATATTTAAGAACATTACTAACCTCCATTTTCCTAATAAAATGTGAAAATTAGCGGAAATACTCTTCTTTAATTGACCATCAATAGTAGCATCCTACACTCAAAGAACTGTAAAACAATTTGTCATAAAAGTTTGTCCAATGAAACTTTTTAATGAAGTTTTCATAAATATTATAAAAATTTTCATAAATATAATAAAATGTTTCATAAGAACTATGAATATTTATGAAACATTTCATAAATATAATGAAACAGTTTCACTGGACGAACTTTTGTGATGAGTTTTATTATATTAATGAAGCTTTTTCTTTGTGTGCAGGACAAATATTGAAAAAATATGTTACAAAAATGAATCCTCTGAAACTTTGGAGTCCTTTTAAAAGGAGACAGTATCACGAAATGAAAATAAAAAAAAAAAAATTTATGAAAAAAAAATTTATGAAAAAAAATATTGAGGAAAAAAAATTTTGATGAAAAAAAATTATTGATGAAAAAAAAAATATTGATAAAAAAAAATTATTGATTAAAAAAATATTGACAAAAAAAAAAAAATATTGATAACAAAAAAAAATTGATGAAAAAAAATATTGATGAAAAAAAATATTGATGAAAAAAAATATTGATGAAAAAAAATATTGATGAAAAAACAAAATATTGATGAAAAAAATATTGATGAAAAAAAATATTGATGAAAAAAATATTGATAAAAAAATATTGAAAAAAAAAATATTAATGAAAAAAAAAAAAATATTGAAAAAAAAATTTTGATGAGAAAAAAAATATTGACAAAAAAAAATATTGATCAAAATATTAATGAAAAAAAATTCATGAAAAAAATATTGATGAAAAAATATTGATGAAAAAATATTGACGAAAAAAATTTGATAAAAAAAAATGGTGAAGAAAATATTGATGAAAAATAATTATGTTACGTTTTATTCACAAGCTGGTGAATATTATTTTTATTCACTACGAGGTGAATTATTATCCAAGTGCAAGCCCAAGTTATAAATATTTTTGGTGTTAGGAAAATGAAAACAGTAATTCTTATTTTCTTTTTTGTTAATCCTGCAACTTTTTTACAATTAGACACCATCCTAAAAACATTATCATGTTAAAAAGTTTCTGACCCAGAAATTAGACCCAATAATATTATATACTTTGACCTCCTGAATTCTATTCCGTCATCAGAATTGAATTCTATCGGTGGGTTTTCCTGTAATTTACAAGGAAAGTCCACAAATTTCTTTGTAAATAAGACTAACAAGGGAAGTCTCCCTGGTGTCACCCTCCGATCTTCATGAAATTTGGATATGTTGTTCAGAACGAAAATTAATATGACACGTACTTTTGTTATCGGCCCAAATTAATTTTTAGGGTGGTCGATTTGTATGGGGGGAAGTTGACCATTTTCAGATTTTTATGATTTTCGCCTATTTACTCAAAATTAATATAGGCATATTTGGTATCAGATTGAAGGTAATTAAAATACCTATCTCGAATGCTAAAACCGTGCCAAAAAAGTCAATATTTTTCGACTTATTAACAAAGATGTCTTAAAATTTTCGTATTTTACTCAATATGACGAAAATGTTTGGAGACTTTCTTTTTTTCACGAAGAGAGGTTTTCCAAAAATGTTTCATTTGGTATGTAACATGACTAGCTTTCTTTGCATAATATAGGAGATAAACGCAAAAAACTGTCAAATTAAAGTTTCTTCCCGCTCCCTTTCACCCCCTAAATATGAATTTAGGCCGCTAAAAAAATTCGTGTGCCTTTAGTTTTCCTGCTCTACAAAATAGAACCAATTCCATAAAGATCTGCGGGTGACACCAGGGAGACTTTTCTTGTTAGCTCAAAGAAAACTTGAGAATTTCAATATCTGATGTTTCCTACTTTTCTAAAAAATTCTGATGATAAGGGAAATTAGAAACTCCCTGAAACGATCTTTATTTCATTTCTAAAAACTACTAAATTTTTTAAATTAAAAAATCTATGAGTATTTGTTGTAAGAATATGTAAAAAGAGTACAGTAATATTATGTGCTTGTGATATTAATTCATAAAGGGGAATATTAATGACCTTGAACTAGAAAAACTATTTTCCATTATAGGATTATTTTTTGATTATTTTTTTGTTAGATTATGCTGAATTTTTTTTAAAGAAAAAAAAAGAAAACATAAAAAATATTTTAAATTCAATTTTAAAATCTAAGATCGATGAGGCCAATAGTATACATTAGAATGTCCCTTATTTTGGAAATGTTGGAAATATTGAGACGGTACCCACTCATTTTTTTCCATTTGACTAAAAAATAACTCAGGAAAAATTTTACGCCCCTACGACCACGCCTTCCCTACGCGACGGAGCCTTAAAGAGCGGGGCCTTAAACATCATTTTTTCATACAAACCAAAAATTTTTTTTTTCATTTTTAATTTTTTTGCTATTAATTATACTACCATTTGGTTAGCTTTTTCACGACAAGAAATTTGATTTTGGTGGGCTTTCAGTTATAAAAAAATTTTCGAAAAAAAAAAATTTGGGTCGTCGGGTTCCTATAGTAAAAATTTTTTAAAAAATATTTTTTTTAGTTTTGACAAGCATCAGCTTTAGTTGTAATGTTGCTTTTAATGATATATATTCATAAAAAAATATTATTCATATCAGCGACATCTTCATCGTGTATCGAAAAACGTCAAAAACGCATTTTTTACCCTTTTTTAGAACACGATAAAGATGTCACAGATAGGAATAATATTTTTTATGAATATATATCATTAAAAGGAACATTACAACTAAACCCGTTGCTTGCAAAAACTAAAAAAAAAATTTTTTAAAAAAATTTTTTCTGTAGGACCCAAACGGCTCAAAATTTTTTTTTCCAAAAATATTTTAGAACTGAATGCCTTATCCATAGAAAAGATTAGAAGGTACGCAGTGTTGTATTTGATGTATTTTCCAATATGGTGGCAAAATGCTTGTTCTTCCTCATCTCACACGTATTTAATATCATATTGGATTCTTTGTTTATAAAAAATGGAATTTGTCTTCCATTTAATTAAATTTGTTATTTATTTTGCTTCATTCAACGTTTTTTTAAAGATAATTCTCACTATTGATAGTTTAAAAAGTTTTTTTTCTCTTTTGTATTTTGCTTTGTTGTTGTTCTCCTTTATGTTGCATTGTATTTATTAAACGTCAAAAGTTACATAATGTGCTGTCACTAATACTTATTCAAGCTTAATACGACTCTGTTTCAATTATATTTTTTTCTATGGCCTTATCCCACCAAAATCAAATTTTTTGTCGTGAACAATCTAACCAAGTAATATAATAATTCATAACAAAAAATTAAAAATAAAAAAAAAAATTTTGGTTTGTAGGAAAAATGAAGTCCCCGCTCTTTAAGGGCCCGTCGCGTAGGGAAGGCGTGGTCGTAGGGTCGTAACATTTTTCCTGAGTTATTTTTTAGTCAATAGGAAAAAAATTAGCGGGTACCGTCTCAACATTTCCAACATTTGTAAAATAAGGGACACTCTAGTATGCATTCATGCATTTAATAGACACTTATTTGATTGTTGTTATAATGTTATTTTACTTTATTGTCATTGTTACTTACAATGTATTATTGCTGCAGTAGTTTTGTCAATCCTACACACTTACATTTACACAACATGCTACAAAAACCGATGTTAGACTTTTTTATTGATGTCCTTAACAAAAACCAAAAAAAAAATATGTAAGGCTAATCCGAATCATTGTTACTTTACACTTACGTATAAAATTTTGTCTACTGAAACATTTTAAAAAGAAATAAATGGTTATTAGTTACATACGATTTGAAAAAAAAAAAAAAATTATTTAATGTCTTATACGAAATTTAATAAAACAATTTAAACAAAAATAATTGATTTTAGATGTGTCAAGAATTTAAATAAATTAATTTTAAAATCAGTTAATCTATTAATCAAATCAACGCAATCATTAATAAAAAAAATATATCTTTGGTAAAAATTTGTTTTGAAACAAATTTTAATGTTAGTTAGTTTATTCGATAGGTATAACCACCGAACTTTATTAAATCTCGGAATTTAAACTCTGAATTTTTCTGTGTTGTAAACAGAATTTAAAGAATATATGACATTAATAGTGTACAAAAAAAAATATATAGTAGTAAATATAGGGTGTTTTTTTTAGAGGTTCACAACTTTGAATTGGTAATACTGATTTATTTGACAACCGATCTAACTGCTGATAGTTGTGTTTTGTTAAGTATGATTTGACATTTTATCATGCAAAGACTTGCATCAACGCAACTCTTCCAAATTGTAGAAATTTTTTGTCAAAAAAATGGTTATTTTCGTCGAACTTAAATTTTATTCAAAGATCCTATCAATTGGTTACCAATATCGTTTAATTAACCCCCATTGGATTATTTTCTGTGGGGCTATGTAAAGTAATTTGTCTTTTCCGATAAATTAGAGACAAATTAAACACCTGGAAATAAACCTTCGACGAGTTATTGGTGAAATTCGAAAAACGACCGCAAATTCTGTGAAAATTATGTGAAAATGGAGGTTCAGATTACTCCATGTACGAGCCATTTTTGGTATCGATATGGCTCCAAATCATTTTTAAACATTAATGTCATAAAATTATCTATCCAATAAAGTCAGTTTGATTGATATTAAAAATATTTTTCCTTACTTAATTTTAATTTAAAGTTCGGTAACAGTAAAAAAAACACCCTATATATTCATATGTTCAGTAACAATGCATTAGGGTGGATCTTAATTGATTTTATTTGACCAAGTTCAGAAAAAAATTAAGATTACATACTCGTATATCACTTTTATTTAAATTTTCTAATTTGTAGGAATTATGCTAGAAGTTTTGTGAATTTCTAGGAATTGTTCCTTTGAAAGAAATTTTTAAAAAATTTCAAAACAATTTATAAAAAAATCACACTGCAGTCCGAACCGAAAAATGAGCAGGTTTTCCGAAAATTTTCACGAATATATCTTGTGTTCATACGCTGAAATGGACGAAATCGGACTAGGTGGAGGAATCTTCCTTTGGAAGAACTTTTTTTTATTTTCATCATATTTTTTTTGTTATCAAAAAACTTTCCTTTTTGACCAACATTATTTTTTAAAAGTTTTTTTTTTCATAAACATTTCTTTTGTCAATTTTTTGCATCAAATTTTATTATTTTCATTAATTTTTTTTTGAATAATTTGTATACCCTCCAACCACCATATTGGGGGGGTATACTCACTTTGTCATTCCATTTGTAACGCATCGAAATATTGGTTGGAAACCCCATAATGTATATATATTTCTGATCCATGATCGATTCTAAGACATTCTATGAATGTCCGTCTGTCCGTCCGTCTGTCTGTAGATAACACGATGCAGTCCAAAATAAAACACGATTATGTCTTGTGTTCATACGCTGAAATGGACGAAATCGGACTAGGTGGAGGAATCTTCCTTTGGAAGAACTTTTTTTTATTTTCATCATATTTTTTTGATATCAAAAAACTTTTCTTTTTGACCAACATTATTTTTTAAAAGTTTTTTTTTTTCATAAAAATTTTTTTTTTGTCAATTTTTTGCATCAAATTTTATTATTTTCATTAATTTTTTTTTTCAATAATTTGTATACCCTCCAACCACCATATTGGGGGGGTATACTCACTTTGTCTTTCCATTTGTAACGCATCGAAATATCGGTTGGAAATCCCATAATGTATATATATTTCTGATCCATGATCGATTCTAAGACATTCTATGAATGTCCGTCTGTCCGTCCGTCTGTCTGTAGATAACACGATGCAGTCCAAAATATAACAGATATACTCCTGAAGTTTGGCACAAATATGTCTCATATTCATAGGCAGGTTAAGTTCGTAAATGGGTAAAATCGGCCAGGGGGAAAAAAGTTCCCCCTTGAAGAACAGAACCAACCTCTGAAAAAATTCACTTTTTTGCTTGTTTTTTGTATTTTTGTATAATAAATTAAACATTTGATATATTTATCGCAATGGGAAGGTGTTGTCAACGTCCCCCGCTGACCCAATCACCCCCTCCCCCAAAAAAACGCCACTGAATTTTTTTTAACATTTTGGAGGGTATAAAGTATTCGGCACAGCCGAATTTAACACTCTCAATTGTTATACCCACCAACTACGGTATGGGGGTATACACTCAAAATATTTTGTAGGCAAAAACAAATGAAAAACACACTTAAAACCAGTGAATAAACAATTGAAAACCATCCCAGTAATTATTCATTTGTTTTAACAAACATCAACATTTATTTTTTACTGTTGACAAAATTTTCTAAAATAAATAATATTAAACATTAAGCCCCTTATTCATATTAAAATTTGAACACTTTATAACAGGTTTATAAAACAGATTTTTACACAAAATTCGTTTTATAAACCTGTTATAAGTTTGTTAATTTCAATATGAATAAGGGCCTAAAAAATTACGGTTTTTTTCACTCTTTTTTACCAACAAATTCGAAAAATATAACCAACGAAAACATTAAAAATTAATGATAGTTCTGTTATTTTTACCAACAAATTTCAAAAAAATAACCTACGAAAACAATAAAAATTAATGATTTCGTAAGTAATTTTTTACAATTTTTTATTGAAATATTTTTTTAAAAATTTTTAATAAAATTTTTGGGGAATCGATCCCGCAATCAACTACATTCTGGCAAAACACTCTACCCATCGTGCCAAAGTCACTTGATACAAACATGTTTTTATATTTCTATAAACAATTTTTTGATTTTTTTTTTACAAAAAAATAACTGACTTGTGTAGGTAAAAACTAATGATATTTCATTAAAAAAAACCAACAATTTAAAAAAAAATTACTTACACAAATCATTAAAAATCAAAAGAACAATCCGTAGTTTTTACTTACAGAACAATAATAAATGACTTTAAAAATTTAATGTTAATGAAAGTCTTTATTTTTTAGTGTGTTATTTTTGAAACAAAGGACTGAAGTAGTCATTAATAAAAACTGAACATCAAACAAATGTTTTTTCTTTTAAAAACGACTAAACGGAAAACTTTTTAAATAAACTACAAACAGTTAATGACATAATTTTTTGAGTGTACTTACTTTGTCATTCCGAGTGTAACGCATCGAAATATCGGTCGGTGACCCCATAAAGTATATATATTATTGATCAGTGATCGTTCTAAGACATTATAGCGATGTCCGTCGGTCCGTCTGTCCGTCTGTCCGTCTGTAGTTAACACGATACAGTCCAAAATAAAAGTGCTAGACTCCCGACATTTGGCACGAATATGTCTTATGTTCCTAGGCAGGTTAACTTCGTAAATGAGCAAAATCGGACCAGGGGGAAAAAAGTTCCCCCTTGAAGCACTAAACCAACCTCTGAAAAATACCACTTTTTTACACGACTTTTTGTGTTTTTGTTTAACAAATGACACATTTTTGTGCTACAAAAAGTTCAAAGTACTGCATTTGGACCCATAGAATTAGAAAATATCGGTTTTTTCGGTCCGCCCCCCCCCTTTATGGGCGCGGAATATATTTTTTTTTAAATAATGATAAACTTGTATTTCTGTAGTGCAAAAAGCATGAGAATGAACTTTTAAACACATATTCGAGAGGAAATTTGCCCCCCCGCCAATTACAACTACTGACCCCCCCCCCCCACAAAAAAAAGAAAACGCCCCTGATTTTTTTTTTTTTTTTTTGAATGTTGGAGGGTATAGAAGATTCGGCACAGCTGAATTTAATATTCTAACTTGTTTTTTTTCATAATTTTTTTTTTCATCAATATATTTTTTTTCATCAAAATTTTTGTTTTTTATAAAAATTTTTTATTTTATCAACATTTTTTTTTTTATCAAAAACTTATTTGCATCCAAAAAATTTTTTTTTTAACAAAATAATTTGTTTTCATAAATTTTTTTTTTTTTGTCATAAAAATTTTGTTTTTCATCAAAAAATTTTTCTGTTCATTTTTAAATTATTTTTTTCACCAAAAACTACTTTTTCTAAAAATCTGAAATAAAAATGTTCCATTTGTTTAACAAATGTACAAAAAACAAGTGATAGTGTTAAATTCTTCTGTACCGAATCATTTATATTCTTCCAAATTTATATCTTTTGTAAACTTATTATTTTGAAAAAAAATAAAGAACAATTAACTAACTAACTAAATATTCTTCCAAATGTAAAAAAAACTTTTTTTAAGCACTCATTTACCAAATTTACAGCTCTTTTGGCTTACAAGGGAAGTCTCCCTAGTGTCACCCGCGGATCTTTATGGAAATGGTTTTATTTTGTAGAGCAGAAAAAATAAAGGGACACGTATTTTTTCTTAGCGGCCCAAATTCATATTTAGGGGGTAAAAAGGAGGGGGGAAGACACGGCCATTTTTCAGTTTTTTTCGTTTATCTCCTATATTATGCAAAGAAACCTAGTGATGTTACATACCAAATCAAAGGTCTTTGGAAAACCTATCTACGTGTACTAAGAACGTGTCCAAACATGCACAACTTTTCTTCATATTGAGTACAATACCAAAATTTTAGGACATTTTTGTTAATAAGTCGAAAAATATTAACTGTTTTGACCCGTTGTTAGCACCACAAGATAGGTATTTTTAATACCTTTAATCTGATACCACACATAGTAATTTTGTTTAAATACGCGTAAATCGTAAAAAACTGAAAAAGGTCAATTTCCCCCCATACAAATCGACCCCCCTTAAAAATGAGTTTGGGCCGCTAAAAAAAATACGTGTCGAATTAATTTTCGTTCTTAACAACATATCCAAATTTCATGAAGATCGGAGGGTGACACCAGGGAGACTTCCCTTGTTAGACTGAAAACTTATAAACTTATTGGGGTCCTTTACCGATATTTCAATTCGTTTCGTATAAAATGGCAAATAACATTATTTTTTAAAAAAAAAACTTTGCTTTGGCAAGTACAGCCAAATCTTCTGCAAAACATTATCATGATTTAATGTTTTGGACTAGAGTACAAATTTCGCAGGCATATTTTGTTTACATTTTGGATACATTATAGATTCGTAAAAGACGAATTTAATGCTCTTACTTGTTTTTTGTTCAATAAATGGACCATTTTTATGTCAGAAGAAGTTTAGACTTTGTGAAAAATTAACCTTGATGAAAAGATTGAAAAAAAATTTTGATAAAAAAAAATTTTATGAAAAAAATATATTTTAAAACCTATTCTAGCTCGAGGTCATTATTTCTTTACTAATTATAGCTCTCATAGAATAATTTCCAAGAAAATTATTTTTCTGTTTTAAAATTATTTATGTTGGTCATTTTCTGCAAGACTTAATCGACAAGTGTTTCTGAATAGATTCCATTGTCAAGATAATTTAGATTATAATGCCGCAAGTATCAAAGATAATTTAAATGGCAATTCATTTGAGGATCGTGAGTCGAGTATGTATTAATATTTTTGTTTGAATATTAGCGATTTGTCATTTAAATTCCCTTTTCTTCTTGTAGTGATTTCTTAATAATGAAGTGTTTTTTTTAATTTTTTTCAATTAAAAGGCGGTTTTAGCAAAAAGTGATCATTCAAAGATTTTAAATATTTGTTGGTAAATTTTTCTTAAACATAAGAAATATATTTTTCAAAAACAAAATGTATGTTGGTTGCACTTTTAGGTTACACCTGGTTCCCACTAGCCATGTATCAATTAATTTTCTTTCCCATATATATTTCTTACCCTAATAGACATACAAGTACATTCATATGAGTAGTCAATATATGCCGGGGACATTGCTATTGTCGTTTAAACATTACATTTGTTATGTCTTTTACTAACCTTGACCTCAATATTTGTTTTTTTATTCAGAAATATTACTGTTTTTTTTTTTTTTTGTAATTTTCCTTAGACATATTTCTTGTGTTATTGTAGTTTTTTTATTGTTTTATTCCACAAAGATATTTGCATAAAAATATTTTTAATGTTTGTAAAAAACAAAATTTATGTATATTAAAATTGGGTTAAAATTTTTTGTCTTCAATATCTATCTACTGTATATAAAACCTTGTAAATTCTACAATCTTTTACAAAAATATTTCTTAATATTTTTTTTAGTATCATTATTTAAGTCTTTATAATTTTTCTAATAATAAAAAAAACAAAAACATCAAAGTATATTGTTTTTGTCTCTAATATAATTAAGTTATTATAATCTTTATCGTTTCTATTAAAGTAAACCTTCAAGAAAGTATAATTTTGTTTCTTCTTACACTTGTTTTTCTAAATATACACTGAAAAAAATAATAATTTATATTGTCAAATGGATTTTTTTGGTGCCCGGACATAGTCAACATGGATATTACCCACATAACGGAAATAAGACCACTTTAAAAAAGGTCATAATACTCATGGGGACTATGACCGATTTTTCTAGAGATTTTGACCACAACAACTTTGCTTATAATTCCCTTATAGGCCATTTACATATACCTCGAAATCCAAAAAAAATGGGATTTCAATTAAAATCCAAGTAAATCCAATTACTTTTTTGGATTTCAAATGTCAAATCCCATACAAAAAAAAACTTGGATTTTGGGAAAATCGTAAAATCGCAATTTAAAATCCAAAAAAATTTCTACTGCTTAATTGTACGACTATGGGTTTTCCCAGAATAATCATCCCTAATTCTTTTTTTACAACGCTGCACACGATTTTTTATCAGCTGTTGTTGTTTTTTATAAAGTAAAAAAACAATTAAAATTTATTTTTTTAAAACTATTAAAAGATTAATAAAAACAATGTTTAACAATTTTTCATTAAAAATTTACCATTGCAAATGGTAAACGCACAATTTAGTTGACCAATTTGGTCTTCCTAACAAAGAAAAACACTCAATGGTGGCGGCCCCAAACTTGGCAAAAATGTTAATTTTCTTGCATTTAAATAAGCAGCTCTACATAAAAACACATTTTTTGATATTGTGGTCCCAACATATACTAGTGGGATTGAAAATATTGGCTCCGGCAAAGAAAAATCATTGTTTTTAGAAATATTTATAAAATTGGGTAATTTTCCAACTAACAACCCTGTACACAAATCAAAAGAAAATACAGAGTTAGTACAAACAAAATCCCGCTAAATGTCAAAAAAGCATATGTAAACGGTATAGATTTTAATTGGATTTGAAATCCAAATTTATGTGGATTTCGGGGTATATGTAAATAGCATATTAAGGAAATCTGAAATCTTCTGATTACGTGTCGCGTTATTAAAATATAAATGTGACCTCTGATTGCCGACTAAAGATGTCTTTTGCATAAATTTGTTCACAAATTTAATGTTGTATTTATTCGACCTTTAAATTTGTAATGTAATTGTAATTGTAGTTGAGCTCGAGTTCTGTTGTTTTAAATAATTTTATTTCTCAGATATTTCGAAATTCATCGAATTTCATCCACTTGTTACTTTATTCAGTACAACCATATAGTTGTTTGAACATTATTGCACCATTCGATGATGTTAAAACAACTATAGCTTAAAGTTTATTTTGTTTGGGAAATTTTTTCAAGTGTCCCTGAAGATGAAATTCGAAATATTATTAAAAACAATAGACCTCGATCTCAATTATGTAATTTACATTTTATTTTCAAAATCACCGATATGTATTAAATTTAGTTGCCTTAATTAAATTTCAATTATTGAAACCAAATCTTATTACGACTTGCACAAATCCAACTTATCCTTATTATTCCGTTTCGACCGCATTCCATTCATATCAACTGAATTTTATTTTAAAAATTCCAAAATTTAATTCTCTGTGTGTAAAAATATATATAAAAATATAAAGTATATCAAAGGCTTATTTTCATATTTATAAAATAATTCGATAATGGTTATAAAGATGATGTCGATAATAATAATAAGACGACAATCTTGTTAAATTTATTGAATCTTCTTATTGAAATTTTTGTTGTATCTCTCTCTAGCTGTAGGTACTTGTTCACAAGTTAAGTCTAACAAGTTAATGAAAAAGTATGTCAACTACTAAGAATTTGTTTTGTTCTTAAAATTTTTTGAACAGCAAAATAACAAAAAAAAAAATAAATTTAAAATGTTTTATAAAGGATTTTATTAAATTCTCTATAAGAGGTTGTGAACAAAAAATTGATAAAGACTTGTAAGAATAAAATTTCAAGGACTGATTTTTTTTTTAATTATGTTAATTTTTTGTCTGGTTTTTGATAAAAATTTACAAACAGCTATACTACATTATAGAGGTTTTTCCAAAAATATATTATAATACTATGTAATTTTAAAATGTAATAACCGTGGGAGACTAAGAGATAATACTATCGTATATTTTTTTCAATTAATTGTTTTTATACCCTCAACTAAATTAAACATGAACCGGATGATATACATCTGAAAGTGGAGGTCAAATGGAGTAAAACTGCATTTACAGTTTTTCATTTCGTGATCCTGTTTCCTTTTAAAAGGACTTCAAAGTTTTAAAGGATTCATTTTGTAAAATATTTTTGAAATATTTTTACTTATCCTAGGATGACACTGGTGCTGTCAAATGAAAGAGGGTGATCTCCCCTAAATTGTCCATTTTTTGTTTGGCAACATCAGCATAGTAGGACGTGAATAAAGTCATTTGAAAATTTATCAAAATATTTTGTTGAAAATTTTGAATATTTAAGAGTAAATTTTTTGAAAGGACGTAACTTAGGTTCTTTTTTCATTATATGTAAAAATAATAAAATAAAATTTTGGAAGTTTTTAAAATTACAAAAAAAATTGTTAAATTTAAAAAAAAATGCAAATTTTGATCCAAATTTGTTTGTTTAAAAACAAGGAAAACTGTCAAATATTAGAAAAAATGGAATTAGAAGACTTTTCCCAGTAATTTCAAAATTTCAAAACGATTTATCTCGGCTCATAGTAAACTCATTGCAACAAATTTGAAATAGGTACGTATTTAAAAATTCTTACACTAAAAAAAAAAATCTTGTAAAAGGACAAAAAAAGTTTGTAACTTTTTTTTTTTTGCTACCTCCTATTTGACAAGAATTCCTTGTAATTTAACAAGCTTTTTATCAATAATTTTGTAATTTTAAATGCTTTTTACATATAAAATTGTAAACTTACAATTTACAAGTAGGTTCCTTAACTTAACTAGATTATTTGCTAAGTACCTTCTATTTTACGAGAATTTGCAAGCTTTTTCGTAATTTTACAAAATTTTTACCAATAAAATTTTAAATTTACAGTAAGTTCTTGTAAATTTACTAGATTTTTTTTGTAAAAAAACCTTGGAAATTTGTAAAATTTCAAAAAAAAAATTTAAATTTCGATAGAAAATTTTTTGTTAAAAAACAAGGAAAACTGTCAAATATTGGTAAAATGGGATTACGAGACTTTTTCTAGTAATTTGGCAAGGTTTTTTTTTTGTGTTAGTATAAAAAAATCTAAAAACTAAACAAATCTGAAAAAAAAAATTAAAATAAAAATCTGCTAATCTTAAAAAAAAAAATAATTTTTTAAATCTTAACTTTGATTAACATTGTGAGGGTATTTTAAGAATATTGCCTAATTCAACTTAATTTGATTTAAAGTTTGAATAATATTTTTTTTATTTCAGGTAAAAGGATGTGGATTTCATTAAACATTATTATAAAACAGTATATGGTAAGCTACACATTTTACTTCCCGAGTATTTGATATACTAACCTTTTGTACCCGAGTGAAAAAAAAAACATATTTTCATATCCGGTGTAAAAATGGATACGATCTTATCTGATATGTTTATAACTATTCATATATCTGATCGTATCCGATTGGGTATAATTATCTGAAATAACCAAATGGTCAACATTCCCGACTAAAAAAAAGTAATAAGGCGCCATATATCATTTGATCCCTAAATTGGAGGATCCAAAAATATATGATTATATATTATTAGGTCAAAGTTGATTTAATTAGATTAGAGATGGGCGCGTGAGTGGATTTTGACTCACACTCACTCACGCTCACGCAAAAAATAATCGAATCACTCACTAATGACTCACGCAATTTTTTTTTACTCACGCTCACTCACATTCACGTGAGTAATAAAAAACTTACTCACGCTCACGCGTGACTCACGCCAGATTCAATCACGCTTACGCGTGAGTCACGCAAAATTTACTCACGCAATTAATTTACCAAAAAGAAAAAAAAAACAAAATAATTTTTTTACAAAAAATTAAAAAAAAATTGGGCAAATCAAAAAATCTAATCACGCAAACTCACGCAAAAAATGAATGACTCACTCACTAATCACCCACTTGGATTTTTTTTCAACTCAAACTCACTCACAATCACGTGATTGAAATGAAAATCACTCACGCGTGATTCACGTGAATCACGCAAATCACGTGACCAGCGCCCATCTCTAAATTAGATATATGTAATTAGATCCCAAAAATGGACCGGTAAATATTATCTCATTTGATATTATAAAAATTAGACCTTAAAGGTAAATGTTTAAAATTTAGGCCAATCGGATAAAGCTAACACGTAGAGCCCGGCAATCAAAGTTTCGAATTTTTAAAAATTAAAAAAAAAAAAAATTAAATATGTCATGCGACTCATAATTTTTATAACTTTTGATGGCGCTGAACACAAAAGAGAAAAAAGAATCGGCCGAACGGTTTTCGAAATATCGCTGTTTAAAATTTAAAAAAAAATTTAGGTTTGTCACACTTTTTTTGTAATCTTGAGGATGTTTATTCTGGCTCGAGGTCATTATTTTCTTTACTAATTAAATCCATTACATTCTCATAGCATAATTTTCAAGAAAATTATTTTTTTGTTTTAAATTTATGTATGTTGGTCATTTTTGCAAGACTTAATCGACACGTGTTTTGGAATTTGTCAGATTCCATTGTCAAGATTATTAAGAAAAAATAGAAACGATTTACTACAAAGTAGCAAACGAGTCTAATGACAAATCGTTTGTGCACTCTATTCACAATGGGAATTAGAAAGACGAAGAAATTGTACTATACTAGTAAGGCAACGATTGTAAATAACCAACAAAAATATTTAAAACATTTTTACATATGATAGTCCATTGGACTACAACAATATGTTATTTGTTGTTGTGAGTGTAATAATACCACATTAGGGTTATTCATCACCATGGCGTGCCAACCATTATGTTTTAATTCTGATTAATTTTTATTATACAATAAAAATTGTTTTATTCGACCTTTAAAATATTATATTTTGAGTATGTTTATTCTGGCTCGAAGTCATTATTTTCTTTACGACTAGTGGTTTTAATTAGTAAAGAAAATAATGACCTCGAGCCAGAATATACATCCTCAAAATATAATATTTATAAGTTCGAATAAAACCATTTTTATTGTATAATAAAAATTAATCAGAACTTTTTTTTGTAATTTCACAAATTTCCAAGGTTTTTTACAAAAAAAAAAAATCTAGTAAATTTACGAGAATTCCTTTTAAGTTTTATTTCACCAAAAAAGTTGTAAATTTACAACTTTATTGGTAAAAATCTTGTAAAATTACAAAAAAGCTGGTTTTTCTAGAAATTGTCGTAAAATAGGAGTAAGCAAAAAATCTAGTAAATTTACAAACCTCCTTGTAAGTTTTATCGCGTTAAAAAAATTGTAAATTTACAATATTAGTCGTAAAAATCTTGTAAAATAACAAAACTATTGGTAAAAAGCTTGTAAAATAACAAGGAATTCTTGCCAAATAGGAGGTAGGTAAAAAAAAAAATTGGAAATTCTCTTGTAATTTTACAATTTTTTTTAGTGTATGTATTCATCAAACAGATCATATAAATTTCAACGGATGAAATCTCAGGAAATAGAAACGATATCTAAACAATTCAAAAAGATTTTTTTTTATTAAAAATTGGGAATTAAGATTTTTTTAAGTTTGCTGTAAAATAAAGGCAACATGTAGCAAAAAATCTGCCAAAATACCAAAAATACCATGAATACAGTGAAAACCCGAATTTTCAGACTACATATTGAGATACCTTACAATTAGAGAAGAAACAAGATATGACAGATATTAAACTTTTATTTTAATGGTAACAAGTAAGTAGGACTTTCAGACGACATAAAAGGTTTTATAAATAAAGGGAAATTAGCTTACAAGGGAAGTCTCCCTGGTGTCACCCTCCGATCTTCATGAAATTTGGATATGTTGTTAAAAACGAAAATTAATTAGACAAGTGTTTTTTTTTTAGCGGCCCAAACTCATTTTTAGGGGGGGTCGATTTGTATGGGGTTGAAATTGACCTATTTCAGTTTTTTACGATTTACGCCTATTTAAACAAAATTAATATAGGCATGTGTGGTATCAGATTAAAGGTATTAAAAATACCTATCCCGTGGTGCTAACAACGGGCCAAAGAAGTTAATATTTTTCAACTTTTTAACAAAAATTTCCTAAAATTTTGGTATTTTACTCAATATGACGAAAATTTGTGCATGTATGGACACGTTCTTAGCACACGTAGACCTTTCATTTGGTATGTGACATGACTAGGTTCCTTTGCATAATATAGGAGATAAACGAAAAAAACTGAAAAACGGCCTTGTCTTCCCCCCTCGTTTTTATCCCCTAAATATGAATTTGGGACGCTAAAAAAAATACGTGTCCTCTTATTTTTTCTGCTCTACAAAATAAAACCAAGTCCATAAAGATCCGCGTGTGACACTAGGGAGACTTTCCTTGTTAGTTATAACGCCTCGTACACTGATAGAAAATTGTACATGACAATAATGAAAATCTACATTAATGTTATGAAAAATGACGTTAAAAAGGAACCTATGTAGGGTTTCATGGAATTAATGAAATAGGTATCATAAAATTTAATTGCAAAAACAAGTTTCATTAAATTAATGAAAATTGTTCATACAAAATATAAATAATATTTTATGAAAATTTTTCATTACTTTAATGAAAAAAGCATTTAATTCTTATGAAATACTTTCATTGAATAAATCCTACTTTTTATTTTTGAAATAAAATACTTTCATAGAATAAATGCTACTTTTATTTTTAAAATTAAATATTTGTATAAAATTTTTAAAGATCTTTTTATAGAATTAAAAATAAAAAAAATGGTTTTCACTTAGTTTTCTCGCACAAAATTTTACTCCAACCTTAAATTGTAATACATACACTCAAAATAATTCTACAGTAAAAGGTTTAGTAAGTGATATTGTACAAAAATCTACTAATTGGTTACTAATTTTAGTATCTTCAAAGTACTAAAATTTGTAATTTTTACTGGTTTGACTAATATTAATTAAAAATTTTGGTATTGGTTACCAATTTCTGCACTAGGTCCTTTTGGACTAAAATTAGTTAAATTTTTAGTATTGAATACCCACGTTTTTTTTGGGTGTATGTAATTAAAACCACGAACTAATATAAAACAGCACGAATTTAGTAAATAAAAAATAATTTACTTCTTATTTCAAATTTCATAAAAAAAGTCAGAAAAAATCACGAAATAACCAAGTTAAAAAAACACTTTCACATATTTTTTATTTTATCTACAGATTTCACTCAGTTTTCTCACACAAAATTTTACTATAACATTTACTTTTAATACATTAGTAAAACCACGAAGTAATATAAAACAACGCGAGTTTAATAAATACTTATAATTAATCAACAACATTTCATTTTAAATTTCATATAAAAATTCTAAAAAAAATCACGCTCTGATCAGCTGTTTTTTGCGCGCGTAAACTAACAGACTAAGCAGACGCGACACGACAGGTGTCAAAAAACAGCAAATTTTGTAAACAAAACTTAATGAAATTTTTTAATGAAACTACGAAATCTAATGAATCAAAATTAATGAAAATCTTGCACCATATGTATGAAATTTCATTCAGCATATGAAATATTTCATTGTTGTAATGAAACAACGTTAATGAATTCCATTCATAAGTGATATGAAGCGTTTTTCTATCAGTGTATATGTCCCAAAACAGCGGGTTTTCTAAATTTAAGCAAAGATATCTCGAAAACCTGATGTGATAAAGAAATTCTAAGTACAGATTCAGATTGTCGGGGTATCGTATTTTTTATGTTTTTTTCGACCTGTGTTACTTCATTTCAAATTTTAACATGTTTTTTAAAAAATCAGAACTTCAAGAATAAAGTAGATGATGGCATTCTGGCGATGTTGGCATCTGATGTGAGAACTCGAAAACTAAAATCAATCTTTACAAACGAAACACGGATTCGAATTCAGATCGTCAAATAACGTTAATATATATTCTCATCGGCTCTGATCCATAACTTTACCAACATTTTTAATTTTGTGTAATCAATTTCGTTGCTCCCATTCACTATCTCGAAACATAGAAAGTGTGAGTAAAAACTATTGTTTAAGGGCTACCCTAATATGATCTTAAAATCGTAAATCAAACGTGCATGTAAGAAAATGCAAATTTATGCATGTAAAGAATGTTTTAAGTTATATACTATGTATATAATTCAACATTAGGCTGGAGCGAAAATCGACAAATGCACTAAATCGTGAAGAATGTTTTGGAGACTAAAAACAAAAGTTTAAAACAGAGTTGCATGTTCTGGAATCATACACATGAAAAATTTTCAAACCCTCCAAAAATTTAAGTTTAAAATCGTTGCATTTTTTCATCTTTTTTTTTTATTACATTCACATTATGAAGTACTAACACATTTTATTTTTATTTTCTTAAATTTTGAACGAGTCTAATATGCATACACAAGGACTTCAAATATTACATAAAAGATTAAAACTATTACCACCTATAGAATGCGTGCCTCTTTTACAAAACAGAAAGTTTAAACTAAATTCTATTAAAATATATTTAGCATAAAATAGTTTGTGAACAAAACTTTCTTCTACAAATAAATTTTCTTCTAAAAACTTCAATAGATATTTTTGGAATATTAAGTAGCATCTATACAAAAAAAAAAAAAAAAAACAAAAAATAATAAAAATGAAATGTTTTGAAAATTTCTGAGAAGAACTTTTAATTTATCAAAACCTAAGAAATATATTGGCATAATTTAAATTAAGGTCGCATCCACTTTAAAGAATTTTTAAGTAAATATAAGTTGTGTTTTTCAAACTTTTGTTTTCAATAAATAGTCTAACTTAATAAAAATTAATTCAATTGCACTTAGGAATTATGTAGGGTATTCATATGTAGGGTATTCTTAGGAATTATGTAGGGTATTCATAAATTCAGTCAAGTTAATTTTAAATTTTGTAATTTGTTCTTACTTCAATAACTTTATCTTAAAACATATGCTGGCATCCTTTAAGTAATCTTGTTGCAATTACTAAAATTGTTTTAATACTTACACATTTAGTACTTAATATTTTAGTTTTCTAATTTACTATTCATTTATAAATATTTAACTACTTAATTCATATTTCCATTAAAATGATGCTGATGTCGATTTACTCTTATCATTAATATTTGTATTTATTTATGATTGTATTTTGGAGTATACATGCATTTATGCAATTTAATATTTGACATTCATATTTTAAACATACTTCAAAAACATAACGTTATGAAAATTTACTTTAAATTACACTGTGTAACACATTTGGGGTAATCGCTTTGAGCCTCGGGGGCTTCAACGCCAAATGAAAGTAGGCTATCAAATAAACAAAATCACCTAAGGGTTCTCAAAAATAGTTCGAATATCTTTTTTATGGCCCACTGTAATTTTTAATTTTTTATCAAAGGCGTTTGGAAACGTTAAAAAATATAATAAATGCACATCTGAGCTTAAAAATGTGTTTGTATGTCTTCAGTGAAATTGAATGGCGGTTCTTTTATTAAAATATGTCAACCCCCTTTCTGACATTTTAAGGGGCCATTTCAGTCCTCTTTCTATTAAAACTAGGATGACCATTTTCTTCTTAACTCAAATCAGTACGGCCAAGTTTTAATGTTTATTTTTTTTTTCTAGAAATAACTCTATGAAAACTCTTTGCTTTGGGAAAACACTGATGGGTTTTTAAACTCTCAAAAAATGTTGGTTAACCAAAAAACTTAATTAGTATTTCAGTAAAAACGACTGTTGAAAAACAACTGTTAAAAAGAAACTGCCCTAAACTGTTGTAGTTATTTTACATAAAATTAACTTGACTTCAAACAACTTCATTTTTGTGCATTAAATGTAACAAATATATAAATAGAATTTTCGAATGAAAATATTTTTTATGTTGAAATGTTCAAAAAACAGTACAATCAGTACATATATCAAAAAATCAGTACAAATCTGTACAACGCTTTTTGATCAGTACCCGTGATAAAAAATCAGTACATGTACTGATCAAATCAGTACGAATGGTCAGCCTATTTAAAACGTTTTTAAACTTTCCCCTTTTTTTCATAGACTTTTATGTATTTGAGGCTCCTTTTTCTTGTTGCACAGTGTTATAAGTCACAGTGAAATGCTGATTATTCATAAATACGTTCAAGTGATGTTATAATGTAAATTTCATTAGCAAATGTTAGAATATTAATCATAATTGATTTTGTATTACCAAATGTTTTAAGAGGCTTATATGGTATGGATATAGACAGAAACATACATATAGATTTAAAGTAAAAATATTTATTTCTGTAGCTTTAAAAACACCAACAACAATATGAATATACATATAAAGAAATTTTAAAAAAATTTAATTTTAGGAATTTTTGCGAGCTATTGAATTTGAAGGCGCTATGAAAAAACCCCCAATGAAATATCCCCCAAGCAGAAAAATGAAAAAATCCCCCAAAAAATGATAAAATTTTATTTTGGGATTTTTTTTATTTATTTTGGGGGTTGTTTCATTATTGATTTTGGGGTTTTGTTCATTATGAAACAAGCCCCAAATGAAAAAAGAAATAAAAAAGGCGTACGGACATAGCGCCCAAGGTGTTATCGCCTGTCTGTTGGAAACACTCTAACTTTTGAAAGTCTTTATAGAGGCTCTGTTGGGCATTTACCTGGTCAGGTTGGTATTGCAATCCAGCGAAATCGTTCCAGTGCACGGTGGTCAATTCCGGCCAAAAAAATTATAGCTAATACTTCAAAACATACAACTTAAATCTTTTTTTGGGCCTTGTAACACTATATTATTGTCCATAGTGGTGCAAATTTGAGTATTTTTTGCTTCTCATTTCAGCTTTTTTTAAAATGTATATTTTAGTTTTCAATAAAAGTTGGCTATGCATTTTTCTTCACATTATTTTTGTAAGTTCGCACATGGATTTTTAATTCCTATAGTAAACAATCATTTCATGTGGTTTTTGCAGATTTTGTGTGCGTTTTTGTCTTAAAGTAATGTGTATGAAAATTAGATAAAAATTAAAAAAAAAAACTCTAAAAAACATAAATTTTGAAAGACCATAAAAATCAATTAGAGGCTATTAGAGGTTAGCTATAAATAGCAGTTTGTACTTTTAACTATTAAAAGTAAGTGTTTTAAATTTCAGCCCCTACTTTTACCGATTCTTTAAACCAGAGCATTTTTAGTGGACTCATTTTTTTACAAATGGTGGACATTTTTAAACCTACAAACTCCACTAAAATAGGGAATGTGAATAGATACTAACTTAAAACCCATAAATTTGCGTTAAAAAAAACTTAAAAAAAGACGAAATAAAAAAAATGTGGTTTAAGGGGGGTTGGAACTAAAAAACAGCCTTAATGTAAGCAATTTTTAAACAGCTAAAAAAATAAATACGTAATAGTAGTATTATTTAATTCTGTTTTTTCATTTGAAAGAAAGAACATTTTAGTATTTTTAAAAATTTCATAACACAAAATTTGGTCAACTAGAATTTTGGCCATTTTTTTAGAAAAAAATTGATTTTTGTTGAAGATATGCTAACGTAAACTAAAAAAATGGAAAAACTTCAATTTCTTCTTTCATTCAAATATTAATTAGGTCAAATTTTAAAAAATTATCAGGATCAATAATCAAAAAAAAAATGTCATCAAAATTGGTTCAGTTGTTTTTGCTGTAGAACTGCGGCCATTTTGTCCTTTAAAAAATAGCATTCCACAATTAACTGGAAACCCTAGCAATTCTTTGTCTTTAAAACTTTTAAAAATATTACGATTGTTAATATTTCAAATAAAAAAACAGAATTAAAAAGTAATGCGTATCTATTTTTTTAAAAAATTGCTAACACTAAGGCTGTTTTTTTTAGTTCCAACCCCCATCTTAATTAGTTTGATACATTTGACACGTCCTTGCTTAGTTGGCCAACCACTATATTTGTATGTCCAAAGTTTTGAAAAGAGATCAGATATATTATTCTTAATTCGGATATTAAATTATTGCTGTTTATATGCAGACATGTTTGATACATTTGGGACGTCCATGATTATTTGGCCAACCACTGTATTTGTAGGTCCAACATTTGGGCAAGGTATCAGATATGTTATTCTTAATTCGAATATTAAATTTGAGCTATTTACATGCAGAAATAAAGAAGTTATTGATTTTTGGCCGGAATTGACCACCGTGCAGTGGTTCAAAAGCTACACTCAAAAAAAAAAGTTTGTAAAATTACAAGTAAATGGTCTTGTAATTCTATTTTACTAATATTTTTGTCTTTTTACAAAAATTGTTGTATATTTTATAAAACGAAAACTACAGATTGCTTTGTAATTTTACTATGATATGTTGGTAAATTTATTTTACAAATTTTTTAGGTAAATTTACAAAAAAGTGAATTATTTTACAAATTAAAAAAGTATTAAAAGGTGTTTAGTTTTTTTACACAAGAAAACTGTTATTGTACAACAAAATTTTACTTGATGTTATTTAGTCTTTCTACAAAAAAGAAAAAATATTCAACAATAGGACACGCAAAAATTTTCTAAGTTCAGTTTTTTTTTGCGTTTTAAAGTAAAAATTTTAGTTAAATATAATTTTTTATAAATAAAAAATTTCATGAAAAAAATTTTTGGAAATTTTTTAAGTTCCGGACACAAAAATTTTTCAACTAATTGTAAGCTTTAGCAAAAAAAAAAATGAATTTTTGCACCATTTTTTTGGGTAATTTGCGTTAAGTAGAATACCACAATTTCTATGTGTTTTTACTATATAATTGTTTTAGTTTATTTTTTTGTATTTTTACCATTTTTGTTGGTAATTTTACCATATTTTTTTGGAATTTTTTTTAATTTGGCACCTAAAATGTCAATAAAAAGTTGCCAATTATGAAAAATTAACTTTTTCTTATTTTAACAGGTACTTAAACATCCAATCTACAATATCCAACAAAAATTTTTTTTAAAATACTTGTGAAAATAATTAAAAATTCAAAAAAAAAAAAATTTTATTTTTTGACTAATTTTTCCTGAAAATATAAGAAATTTCTTGTGTAGCCTCCTTCGCAATTCTCATATGTTCTACTTAAGAAAAACGAAATGTCGAAAAAAATAAAAAAGTGCAGTGTTATACATTAAAAAGTTTGTTAAATGTGTTCAAGTGAAAAAAAAAAAAATCATTTCAGGTTGTTGAAGTGCTACTCCAGCTGCCGAAGAAGGAAAAATAAGATGCACCAATGGAAAAAAACCTTTAAATTTAAAAACAAATATGTAAATAAACCAAATTTTTTGTAAATTTACAAAACAAATATGAAAATTTAAAAAACAAAATTGTATACTTACGAAAAAATTTTTAATTTTACAAAAATAAATTAGAAAATTCAAAAACAATATTGTGAATTTACAAATTTTCTGGTTAAACTACTGTTTTTACGGCAAAAAAATAAGAAAAAATGGTATATATACAATAAAAATTGTAAATTTACCACTTTTTATTGTAAATATACAAGTTTTTTGCCATAAAAAACAGTAGTTTAACCAAACAATTTGTAAATCTACAATTTTGTCTTTTTGATTTTCTACTATGTTTTGTTAATTTACAACTTTTTTTTGTAAATTTAAATTTTTTTTTGCCAATTTACAATTTTTATTGTAAATATACGTGTTTTTCAATATTTTTTTATGAAAAAACAGTAGTTACACCAAATAATTTGTTAATCTACAATTTATTTTTTTCATTTTATATTTTTTCTTTGTAAAATAACAACCTTATTCTGTAACTATACAATTTTGTTTTGTAAATTTACCAAATTTTTTGTAAATTTACCAAAAAAATGTTCACCTCGAAGTTAACATTTTACAAAAAAAAATGTAAATTTACATTTTATTTTGTTAAATCAATTTACAAATTATCCCCGTAACATTACGGGGATTCTTGCTAGTACATATTTTACAAAACCAGCCCCGTAAAATCACGGGGATTTTATGTCATTTTACAAACTTTTTTTTTTGAGTGTATGTGCAAAAGAGTGAAATTCGGCAAGATTTTTTCGTGAATTTATGAGATAAAAAACACGATAACTTTCTAAAGGCTATTCTGATGATTCTGAAGATTGGCATACTTATTTGTCGTTCCCATGACCTGGTTTATATTGAAAGACAAATCGGTCCAGTGCACGGTGGTCAATTCCGGCCAAAAATCATTTTATTTTTTTTTTTAAATCTTGATGAAATGCTTATGCCATATTATAGCTAATACTTCAAAACATACAACTTAAATCTTTTTTTGGGCCTTGTAACACTATATTATTGTCCACAGTGGTGCAAAGTTGAGTATTTTTTGCTTCTCAATTTAGCTTTTTTTAAAATGTATATTTTAGTTTTCAATAAAAGTTGGCTATGTATAATTCTTCACATTATTTTTGTAAGTTCGCACATGGTTTTTTAATTCCTATAGTAAATAACCATTCCATGTGGTTTTTGTAGATTTTGTGTGCGTTTTTGTCTTAAAGTGATGTGTATGAAAATTAGATAAAAATTAAAAAAAAACTCTAAAAAAAATAAATTTTGAAAGACCATAAAAATCAATTAGAGGCTATTAAAGGTTAGCTATAAAAAGGAGTTTGTATTTTTAACTATCAAAAGTAAGTATTTTAAATTTCAGCCCCTATTTTTACCGATTCTTTAAACCGGAGCATATTTAGTGGACTCATTTTTAACAAATGGTGGACTTTTTTAAACCTACAAACTCCACTAAAATAGGGAATGTGAAGAGATACTAACAATTTTACTTAAAACCCATAGATTTGCGTTAAAAAAAACTTAAAAAAAACGAAGTAACAAAAAAATTGTTGTTTAAGGGGGGTTGGAACTAAAAAACAGCCTTAATGTTAGCAATTTTTAAACAGATAAAAAAATAAATACGCAATATTATTTAATTCTGTTTTTTTCATTTGAAAGAAATAAAATTTTGGTATTTTTAAAAATTTCATAGCACAAAATTTGGTCAACTAGAATTTTCAGGGTTGCCAGTCAATCGTGTGATGTTTTTCACACGTTTGACTGTTCCCAGTTCCCACAATTAACTGGAACTCCTGGCAACTCTTTGTCTTTTAAACTTTTAAAATTATTACAATTGTTAATATTTCAAATAAAAAACAAACAGAACTAAAAAGTATTGCGTATTTACTTTTTTAAAAAAATTGCTAACACTAAGGCTGTTTTTTTTTTAGTTCCAACACCCATCTTAATTAGTTCGATTCATTTGACATGTCCATGCTTAGTTGGCCAACCACTATACTTGTATGTCCTACTGTTTGAAACACAGTACATGAGTAGTAGTATCACAGAGTTGCATCTGATGGGTGTAAGTATTAGTGACAGCACACGGTGTAACTTTTGACGTTTCATACAAAACGTAAACAAACATCATAAATACATGCACAAAAGCTCACACGTACAGGCACATATATACTAGGCAGCGATGATCATTCTGTACTAAAAACCATACCACCATATTGGAAAGTACGCAATTAGCACCAGTGTTTGCATACTAGTCTGTACTGTGGTTTGAAAGGAGATCAGATATATTATTATTCTTAATTCGGATATAAAATTATTGTTGTTTATATGCAGACATGTTTGATACATTTGTGACGTCAATGATTATTTGGCCAACCACTGTATTTGTACACTCAAAAAAAAAAGTTTGTAAAATTACAAGCAAAAGGTCTTGTAATTCTATTTTACTAATATTTTTGTCTATTTACAAAAAATCTTGTATTTTTAATAAAACAAAAGCTACCGTGCGCTTTGTAATTTTACTATAATATGTTGGTAAATTTATTTAACAATTTTTTTAGGTAAATTAACAAAAAAAATAATTATATTACAAGGTGTTTAGTTGTTTTACACAAGATAATTGTAATTGTACAACAACATTTTATTTGATAGTATTTAGTCTTTCTACCAAAAAATGTTTTATTACAAACAATTTTTTTTTTCAAGATTTTTTAGTTTACAAGGTTTTCAGTATTTTGACACAAAAAAATGTAATTAAACAAAAATTTGTATTGAAAAATAATTATGCAACAATAGGAGACGCAAAAATTTTCTAAGTCCATATTTTGTTAAAAATTATTTTTTATAAATAAAAAATTTCATAAAAAAATTTTGAAAATTTTTTAAGTTCCGGATACAAACATTTTTCAATTAGTTGTAAGCTTTATCAAAAAAATTGAATATCAAGACAATTTTTTGGTAACTTGCTTTAAGTAAAATACCATAATTTTTATATGTTTTTACTATATTATTGTTCTAGTTTTTTTGTTTGTATTTTTACCATTTTTTGGTAATTTTACCATATTTTTTTGGTACTTTTTTTTAAATCTGGCACTAAAATGTCAATCAAAAGCTGTCAATTATGAAAAATTAAGTTTTTTCTTATTTTATCAGGTACTTAAACGTCCAATCTACAACATCCAAAGTTTTTTTTTATAATTTTTTAAAAATACTTGCTAAAATAATTAAAAATTCGAAAAAAAGGTAATTTTTTTGACTAGTTTTTCTTGAAAATATAAGAAATTTCTTGTGTAGCCTCCTTCGCAATTCTCATATGTTCAACTTAAGAAAAACGAAATTCCGAAAAAAAAATAAAAAAGTGCAGTGTTATACTCTAAAAAGTTTGTTAAAAGTGTTTAAGTGAAAAAAAAAAATCATTTCCGGTTGTTAAAGTGCTACTCCAGCTGCCGAAGAAGGAAAAATAAGATGCACCAATGGAAAAAACCTTTAAATTTACAAAACCAATATGTAAATATACCAAATTTTTTGTAAACTTACAAAACAAATATGAAAGTTTAGAAAACAAAATTGTATACTTACAGAAAAAGTTGTAATTTTACAAAAATAAAGTAGAAAATACAAAAACAATATTGTAAATTTACAAATTATTTGGTTAAACTACTCTTTTTACGGCAAAAAAATAAGAAAAAATGGTATATTTACAATAAAAATTGTAAATTTACCACTTTTTACTGTAAATATACAAGTTTTTTGCCATAAAAAACTGTAGTTAAACC
This sequence comes from Pegoplata infirma, assembly GCA_963921195.1. Classification (NCBI taxonomy): domain Eukaryota; kingdom Metazoa; phylum Arthropoda; class Insecta; order Diptera; family Anthomyiidae; genus Pegoplata; species Pegoplata infirma. The sequence continues at coordinate 93,742 of CAWUER010000152.1, forward strand.
AAACAATTTGTAAATTTACAATTTTATTTTTTGATTTTCTACTTTATTTCGTAAATTTACAACTTTTTTTGTAAGTCTACAATAATATTTTACAAAAAAATTGTAAATTTACACTTTCTCCCCGTAATTTTTTTGTTAAATCAATTTACAAATTATCCCCGTAACATTACGGGGATTCTTGCTAGTACATATTTTACAAAACCTGCCCCGTAAAATCACGGGGATTTTATGTCATTTTACAAACTTTTTTTTTTGAGTGTAGGTCCAACATTTGGGCAAGGTATCAGATATATTATTCTTAATTCGAATATTAAATTTAAGCTATTTACACGCAGAAATAAAGAAGTTATAGATTTTTGGCCGGAATTGACCACCGTGCAGTGGTTCAAAAGTAATTAGCACCGTAAATTTCAGATTCGCTTCACCTTAAATTCACGTGCTGAAAAACCGAGCCTTAAAAAATTAGCTTTAAAACCATTGGGAAGCCACAAAACTACTTTAAAAAGTATTTTAGTCACTCAAAAATATTTTTACACTAAAAAAAAATTTACACTCGAAAAAAATTTTACACTAAAAAAAAAAAAGTTAGTAATTTTTCTTTTTTTTACCAAAATTACAAAAAAAGTTTTTTACTCAAAATAAAATATTTCTAATCAAAATTGTTAATTTTTTTTTTTTTACGTAAGAAAATTAACCATTCTTTCAAAACGTCATTATGTAGGGTATTCATAGATTCCGCCAAGTCGAATTTAATAGAGATGGGCACATGAGCAGATTAGAGCGTGATTCACGTGAATCACGCGTGATCACGCGTGAGTGTGACTGAATTCAATTTTACTCTCGTGATTGTGAGTGAGTGTGAGTGGAGAAAAAAATTGCGTGAGTGAGTGTGCGTGAGTAAGATTTTTGCGTGAGTGAGTGTGCGTGAGTAAGATTTTTGCGTGAGTGAGTGTGCGTGAGTCGATTTTTTTTCGTGAGTTTGCGTGATTTATTTTCTCTTCATATTTCCTTTCGTACCAAAAAACCAACAAAAAAGTTGTAAAATTTGGCTTAACTTAAGATTTCGTCCCGAAAAAAGCAACAAAAAAATTTAAAATTTCGCTGAACTTCAATTTTTGCTGAAAATTTTTTGAAAGATTTTTGAAATTATAGTTTTTGATTTTTTTTTGTATAAATAAGAGTTTCGTGAGTATGAGTCAACGTGAGTGTGAGTGAAGCTTGCGTGAGTGCACATGAGTGTGAGTTGTTTTAAATTTATTCACGTGATTGTGAATGAGTGTGAGTAGAAAAAATATGCTCGTGAGTGAGTGTGCGTGATTCAAAAATTCCTGTCGTGAGCGTGAGTGAGTGTGAGTCAAAAATCACTCACGCGCCCATCTCTAGAATTTAACTTTTCTACTTGATATTGTTATTTTTAATAAAAATTTAAAAAAACTTGCCCAGCCAGAAATTGCCAACGGTACAAAAAAAAATGTACTGGTAGAACATTGGCTACACAAAAAATACCTCGCTTTGCAGAAGTATCGAAAAGTACAAAAAAACATGTACTGACAAAACATTGGCTACACAAAAAATACTACGCTCTGTCAAAATTTCTCATTACATATACAGTACAAAAAAAATGTACTGGCAAAACATTGGCTACACAAAAAATACTACGCTTTGTCGAAATTTCTCACTACATATACAGTACAAAAAAAAATGTCCTGGCAAAAGATTGGCTACACAAAAAATACTACGCTTTGCAGAAATATCGAATTTTTACACAAAATATTACACTTTGTCGAAATTTTCTCATTATATACAGAACAAAATAAAATAATTTTTTTTTATTAAATTTTTTTTTAAAAACTTATTATTCAATAATGTTTTAATGATTACACAGCTCAACAAGCAAATGCGTATTGGATTCTGGTTAGTGATTTAGATAGTGTCTGTTCCGCTGATTCCAAATCCGGAGCCCAAATTTGTCTATCACGTCAGGATTTTGAGCAATTCGCGTTTAAAGTGCCGAAAAAGGGCATTTTTGGCCCTTTTTAAAAGCTTATAAAATAAGATCCTAACATGCAAATGACTCTTAAAGATAAGATAAAATGTTCTAAAAATTTAATTTTTACTAAAATTAAACACTGTGTAAATAAACTAAAAATTTTTCAATATTTAGTTTATTTACACAGTGTTTTTTAACAAATTTCCATACAAATTCATACGTAAATTTTAGATTTAAAGCACTTGTAGCTAATGATTAAATTTTAGATTTAAAGCACTTGTAGCTAATGATTTTTTTTACTATTTTAGAAAATCAAATTCCAAGAAAATTTGATCGTGTCTGAAAGAGAAAATTACACACTTTCGAATGAGCTTGATACCAAGTCATTTGCATGTCAGGATCTTATTTTATAGGCGTTTAAATATGGTCAAAATGGGCATTTTTTGACACTTTAACCGCGATTTTCTCAAAATTGTGACGTTATAGAAACATTTGAGTGACCGTTTTGGAATCGGGGCACCAAACCCTATCAACTTTTTTTGGTTTCATCCAAAACGCATCGACAAACCTCAGATTTGTAGAGCGGTGTTATCTTAACATTTAAGAAATGAATAATAGAACTGATAAATATTATTTAAATTACGCATGTAAAAGAGTCATTGCAAATTTTTCGTTATGAGATGTTGTAAGAATACATTTAAATTTAACCATGCTTATATTAATTTCAGTACAAATTTTATCTAAATTTTCAACACGGTACAAACCAATTTCACTTAAAGGCATTGGATAATCAAAATAATTAGAAATTTTAAGAAAAATGTTTCCCTTTAAAAATATATCTTTGGAATGTTTACGCATAGCATTTTTTGTTTTGACCACTGTTTGCCAACATTTGCTAGAACCGTGGGCACACGTACAACTGGTGTTATCATTTAGAACGGATCTATTGCCAACGTTTGTTGTACCGGTTACAACGCTTTGCCAATGTAGGCCCGACCGTATTTTTCTGGCTTTGAGTACTAGAAAATTAGAAACAAAAACTTCACTTACAACGCAAAATCAACTTCTGCTAGATTTATTTTATATCTTTTGATCGTACTAGTTGACACCGGGTTGAACTACACTCAAAAAAAGTTTGTAAAGTCACAAGTCTTGTAATACTATTTTACTAATATTTTTGTCTTTTAACAAAAATGTTTGTATATTTAATAAAATGAAACTACATATCCAAAATTTTAATTATTAACAAAATTTTGTCAACAGTAGAAAATAAATGTTTAATTACTGGGATGGTTTTCAATTGTTTATTCACTGGTTTTAAATGTGTTTTTCATTTGTTTTTTGCCTACAAAATATTTTGACTGTATATTTACAATAAAAATTGTAAATATACAAGTTTTTTCCATAAAAAACAGTAGTTTAACCAAAAAATTTGTAAATTTACAATTTTATTTTTTGTGTTTTCTACTTAATTTTTGTAAAATTACAACTTTTTTCTGTAAGTATACAATTTGGTTTTGTAAATTTTAACCAAATAATTTTTTTATCTACAAATTATTTTTTTCATTTTATATTTTTTTCTTTGTAAAGTAACAACCTTTTGTAAGTTTACAATTTTGTTTTGTAAATTTACCAATTTCCAAAAACCTCGAAGTTAATATTTTACAAAAAAAACTGTAAATTTACATTTTCTCTTGTAATTTTTTTGTTAAATCAATTTACAAATTATCCCCGTAACATTTCGGGGAATTTTGCGGGGCAGCTTTTGTAATTTTTCTACAAAACCTGCCCCGCAAAATTTATGTAATTTAACAAACTTTTTTTTTTGGGTGTAATTAAGTTGTATTAAATTATATATGGCTCAATTTCAAATTGCATATGGACTTGTATATTTTTTTTAGTCGGGAAGTTTTCAAAGGGTACTTAAAACTGTTAAAAATTTAATAAAATCCTTAAAAAAAATCAAAGCGTCCGATTTGCATGGAATGGCTCATATACTTCTTGGGGTCTTAGGCCTATTTTTTAATGAAAAATTTAGATACACCCTCTATTACTAGAGTGATGGGCTTAAAAATGTATTATCTTTTTTAGCATTTTCTCTGTAAAGAATTTTCTCTCAAGTTTTACCAAAAAAAAAATATTTTCAGCCAACTCTATATTGAACAACTTTTAAGCAAGTAATTTTTCTTTTTAAAAATTTCAAATGTAGGTCTCTCCCCTATATATATTGTAACAAGTTTTTGGCTTGATTGTTAACTAGAGTTTTTTGGAATTTAAGTTTATTTCTTGCTACTTTTTGTTAAAAGAACATGTACGGCATAAAAGTTTTTTGTTTTTTAAACAAAAAAACACACAAAAATGTCTTTTAATATATTTTTTTTAAGTTTTTTAGTTGTAAAACTATGCAAAAAGAGTAAAATGATGTTTTCTTTTTTTTGGTGAAAAATTACTTTTAGCCTAGTTTAACAAGTTCTACTTCATTGACTATTACAATAATGATAAATTATCTCTTTTTTTCTTTTCTTTGCAAAATAAATAGTTCATTTTAAATGAAAAAGAGCAAAAAAAAAAATAAGAAAACAAAAGAATATTTAGCTTATAAAAAGAGCTAAAGTAGCTGCAGAAAAAGTGATAGGTCCATGATAGGACACGTGACATATCATCCGGTTCTAAAAAACCTATCACGATTTAACCAACTTCCAAAAAAAAACAAGTACAAAAGTTAAATTCGGCCTTGCCGAATGTAGTGATACCCTCCACAATTTCAAAAAGATTATTGCAAAAAACATTATTTAAAAGGAAAATACTTTTGAAAAAAAAAAAAAAATTTTGAGAAAAAAAAAATTTAAAAAATCACAGATTTTTTCTTTTTTTGTCCAAAAATATGTTTGTACTTGTTTAAATACAATTTGGTGTTCAATTATGTTCACATATGTCAACCAGCAGCCGAATTAAAGCATTTTGTATTTTTAGGTTATGTTGAATGTACTAAAATTTTGGAGGTGTCTATACATTTTCGTTCATAACTTTTGAACCGCTGAACTGATATCGCTCAAATGCAATAACAAACTTTTTGGGAGAACTTCCAACAACTATGTTAAAAGTCTCACAAGGGAAGTATCTCAACCCTTATGAACCGATTTGCATGAAACGTAAAATATATATAAAAGAGACAATTCTAAAGTTGCGGTGTCTCGGCTTATCGGCAATATCGGGGACTTAGGGGTTCAAAACATGGGTCAAAAAATGGCTAAAAAGTCGTTTTTTTAGATTTTTCAGCTATTTCTTTCTAAGAAACTATATGATGTTTACATATCAGATGAAAGGTTTTTTTAATGCCTATCCAACGGTGGCATAACCTTGTAAAAGCTTGGCTTTGTTAAATACTTTTTTCATGAAAATGTAAAAATTTTGGGTGGTATTTATATGAAGACATAGAGTTATGAATACGAAATAACCCAGGCAGAAAAATACGAACGGGAAAGCGCCGGCAAAGTACCTTTTATGGTCGCTTGTGTGCTGGGAAAGCATCACACTTTAGTACTTTCCCAGCGTCCAAAATGATAACCACGGTAAACGGTATGCCGTTGCTATTTTAAAGCGCTTTGAAAACGCTTTAAAAACAAAAAATATGGTACTATTATAGCACTTTTAGAACAAAAAAATGGGACGTATCTAAATTGTATAAGGCACATTTTTTTTAAGTTTATTTGAATAAAGAAATTTATTAAATTAGGATAAAAAATTTATCGACTAATTTATTAGGATAAACAAATTTTGGACAAACTTTGAAATATTTTCCAAGTCCCGGAAAAAATTTGTTTTCAGTTTTCTTTGCGTTTTGGAATAAACAATTTATTTAAAATGCTTTTAGAAAAAATTTTGGAAAAGTCCCGAAAAAAAAGTCGTGTATTGAACCGAAACGGGTAGTGTTCCAAAGGGATAGGCCCAGTGACATTTCACATGTGATGTATCTTGAGTTTAAGACACTTCCTCACGAAAGAAACAGGTGTTTTTATATAAAAGGTGTCAAGTTTGTAATATGTAGGTCATTGTGTCTAACAAGGGATGTATTTCAACCCTTATGAACCGATTTGCCTGAAACTTAAAATATATATAATAGAGATAATTCTAAGGTTGGGGTGTCTCGGCTTATCGGCCATATCGGGGACTAAGGGGTTCAAAACATGGGTCAAAAAATGGCGAAAAAATCGTTTTTTGGATTTTTCAGCCATTTCTTTTGTAGAAACTATATGATGTTTTCATATGAGAAGAAAGGTTTTTTTAATGCCTATCCAATGGTGGCATAACCTTGTAAAAAATCGGCTTCTTTAAATATTTTTTTCAGGAAAATGTGTAAATTTTGGGGGGTACTTATGTGAAGACATAGACCTACGACATCCATATGGATAAGAAATAATCTTTATTAAATTTAAGTCGACCCGTATTTTTGCCCTAGACGATATTCCTGTTAGTTCGGAAGTTATCAAAATTTTCCCGAAGGTCCATATGGTTTCATAAGGGGACAACGAAATTTTTAAACACCGATATGGCCGATAAGCCGAGACACCCCAACCTTAAAATCGTCTCTTTAATATATATTTTAAGTTTCAGGCAAATCGGTTCATAAGGGTTGAGATACTTCCCTTGTAAGTGACATATCACGAGAACTATCAAGGACCGGCCACTTATCCTGCAGAGAAATATAAAATATTCCATTTGTTATGAAAATTAATAAATTTTTATAATAAAATTATACTTTTTTGAACGGATTTAAATAATAAAAACATTGGCAAAGCGCTTTCAAAGCACTTTTTCGAACTCATACTACTTTCTACACAAAAAATAAAGTGCTTTGCCGAGACTCTTTCTTTGGAACGGTTGGCAGTTTCTGCCTGGGAATCTTTATTAAATTTAAGTCGACACGTATTTTTGCTCTAGAGGATATTCCTGTTAGTTCGTGAGTTATCGAAATTTTCCCGGAGGTCCATATGGTTTCATAAAGGGACAACGAAATTTTGAAACACTGAAATGGCCGAAAAGCCGAGACACCCCAACCTTATAATCGTCTCACTTATATATATTTTAAGTTTCAGGCAAATCGGTTCAAAAGGGTTGAGATACTTCCCTTGTCAGTCATCTTCGTGTAATATTATGGCCGTGATCACATTTTCCACAAACAGACAGAAGGACAGACTGACATAGCTAGAATGTCTTAAAATCGATCGGGCATCATGAATATATATACATTATTGGGTCCCGGACCAATATTTTGATGAGTTACAAACGGAATACAAACTTATATGGGGCAAAACGCGTCAACGGTCCACACCAAAAAACAAATGTTGTCCGATTCAAGCATAACTTTGGCAAAACATTAGGTTAATGATAGGTAGTATAAATTACAAATATAAAATTTGTTGATGAAATATTGGCAGAGTTACAGGGTTGGGAAGTTTTGATGTTTTTGAAAAGAACATATTTTGGTGAATTTTAATTAACATTTTGATGAAACAAAAATTATAATTTGAAAAACGAACTTTAAAGTATTTTTGACGGACTTTAAAATGCCATTTGTGGTTTTTTTACAAAAAAATAAATTTGACCTTAAAGTTTCATTAGAAAATTTTCAAAAATTTTCGAAATGAGACTTAGAAAATTTTCAAAAACTTTCAAAACTTATAAAAATTTTCAAGCTTTTTTGCTTTAAAATATTTTATATTCTAAAACGAAAAAAATTGTAAAAAAAATTTATGAAGGTACTTCGAAAATTAAAAAAAAAAAACAATTTTGGGACAATTTTTCAAAACAAAATTTCGGAACTCATTTTTTAGAATGTTTTTACTTATAAATAGGGATGAGATTTCCATGCAAATGCATGTTTTTTGTCGATAGTCTAAAAACGATTTTGACCAATTATCTTTCCGAATCAAGAAATTTGCTTTAAATGGCATCGATTTGTTTTTGCATATTTTTGCATATTTTGATTAAAATGCATATTTTTGCATATTTTGATTTTAAGTGCATATATTGTGCATATTTCCAACTTTTAAGTGCATATTTTGATATAAGTTAGCAAAAACACAAATTGAAATTTATTTGTTTCAAAAACTATTTTAAATTTTAAAAATTTATTTTGAAAACAAGAAAAATTTTTTTTTTCTTTTTAATTTTTTTTATAGATTGTCCTAATTTATAAAAAAAAATCCTGCTTATATAAAGTTTTAAATGTCACTATTTAAGCCCGGTTTTATTTTTTGCTTTTTTAAGAAGTTTTTCGAATGAAAACAAGACTTTTAATGCACACATTTTATTTTTTAGTGCATATTTTTAGGTTTTTTAGTGCATATTTTGAATTTTTTAGTGCATATTTTAAGAGCATATTTTCGATTTTTTAGTGCATGAAAATCTCATCCCTACTTATAAAGTTTAATATTTTGTTCGAGACTTGGTAACAATTGGAAATTTTGGTTTTATCAAATTCTCTTTGGTCACGGGATAAGTTCTTTGAGACAGTTTTGTCATAAGTCCAATTTTCACAATGATATGTCCCGTTTTCACCAGTCACGGAATATGTGCTTGAGGTTCGAGAACCACACTTTTTCTTTCGGGTTATTAATCTTTTCATTTAAATTATTTTATTAAATAGTAAAATATTCTATTACACTCTGCTTGATTTATCAAGGTTTTTTTTGTGTTAATTTTTCAAAATATGAAAATAAAATTGACACGTTCATATTATTTCTATTACATATTTTATGGTTTCTTTAATAATTTATTATTTCACTGTCATATTTTTTTTAAAGTGACATTTGCCTAGATATTTTGTTTTGTATAACAAAAAAAAAATAGAAAAATTAGAACGGAATAGTGGATTTTTTCATGGTAGGCCTATTGTTTTAATTTCTATTCTAATAGTATTTTGTTCTCGTTTTTTATTTTTTTATAGTTTGAAATTGGCTCACTTTCGCGGCTTTTCATTGTCAGTCATTGTAGTAATATAAATATTTTTTTTTTTTTGCTATTTTTTTTATTATAATTGTTCTTATACAAATGTGCTCATTTGATATCAAAATTTAAATACTAATTTTTTTTTTCTTTTTTTTTTTGTTCTATGTTTGTGAATGGCAGGCATATTTGCAAAATATGTATGTATGCCTTGTTTTTTTGTATATAAAAAAAGCCTTGAAATTTTTTTAAAGGAAATTATAACAGTTTCTTTTCAGTTTGACAAAATAGAGAAAATCCTATTAAATAAATAATAGTTATACGTCATGCTGGAACTATATTTGACAAAGAAATATTATTATTGTGAAATTTGAAAGAAACATATTTTCTCATTATTTACGGTCTTATTTATATTTTTTTAATATTTTATTTTAACTGATAAAAAATAAAAAAAAACTTATTAATAATAACTAAAAAAAAACTGAAAAACTATTTCAGAATTTAACACTTTTTTTTTGAAAATTTGTCTCAGAATATCAGACTTTTTCTATGGAAAATTTGTCTTAGAATCTGAGACTTTTTCTGTAGAAAAACTGTCAAAGAATCTAAGACTTTTTTTATTGAAAAACTGTCTCAGAAACTTAGACATTTTCTATAGAAAAACTGTCTCAGAATCTTAAACTTTTTCTTTAGAAAAATTGTCTTACAATTCTATAGAAAAACTGTTTTAGAATCTGAGGCTTTATAGAAAAACTGTCTTAAAATAAAAAAATGTAGCACTTTTTTTGGTCTGTAGAATATTTTAGCACTTTTTTTCTGCAATGTAGCATTTTTTACAAAATTCAGACTTGTCGTTGTCCTGAGTAGTGTGGTGAGCAGCAGTTCAAAAGTTATGAACCAAAATGTATAAAAACCTCAAATTTTGATATATTCCACATAACCTAAGAAATTAAAATGCTTTATTTCAGCTGCTGGTGTGGATATGTGAAGAGAATTGGATTTCGAATGCTATTTAAAGAAGATATTTTTTATACAAAATTTTTTTCGAATTTTAGTTTTGTTAAACAAATGATAGATTTGTATATCAGAAGTAGCTCAATGGCCTTCAAAAGTAACCAGGAGACTACTAAATTCATTTTTTCAAACTAACCTCTTTTTTAGGTGTGCAAATAAAAATGTCTACGAAGTCTCTACTCTTGCACAAACCATTGAATCATCATAATGTTTTTCTATATAAATAGGTGTTGTTTCCAATGAACATTTTTTCTAGGAAAAATAACGCTATATTTATTTGTCGTTCCATGTATTACGCATCCAAATATCGGTCGAGGACCCCATTTGTTTTTTTTTTTTTAAGAAGCAACACTCAGGCAATGCTGCCTATCAATTACCAATGTAACCGTGATGCTTCTTTCGGAAAGGGGATAGAAGGGAGATGAAAGATTTGAAAGATAGAAGGGCTTCAGTATGGCAACACTGTAATTGCGCGTGTTGATAATTTTGAGTACAGTTGTTGCATCGCCATCTGTTAATGATATGGCGAATTATTTTTGAAGCTGTGTTTATAGCCATTATTTTATTATTTTACTTCGTTGACGTTTTTAGTGCTATTTACCAACGAAGGAGGGTGCTGCGATAGATATTAGTTATAAATAGAAACTAATAAATATCTGAAAAAAATTTTGTTCTGCCTGAGCTGAGAATCGAACCCAGGCTTGCTGGCTAGTAGTCCAACGAGCTAACCCCTAAGCCACAGCGCCCTCAATCCGTAAAGTTTATAAGACATTCTAGTGATATCCATCTATCTGTTTGTCTGTGTCGATAAAAAATGTTTTTGATCAATAATGTTTTTAATGAAAAAAGATTATTGATAAAAAAAATATTTTATAAAAAAATGTATGGAAAAAATTAAATGACAAAAAAAACATTGATGAAAAAAAAAATATTAATGAAAACAAAATTTATGACAAATAAATATTGATGAAAAAAATATTGATGAGAAAAAAAAATATTGATGAAAAAAAAAATTTATGAAAAAAAAATATTGATAATAAAATATTGTTAAAAAAAAATATTGATGATAATAAATATTAATGAAAAAAAAAATATTGATGATAATAAATATTAATGAAAAAAAAAAAAAAATTATGATGAAAAAAAATTTGATTAAAAAAAATATTGGTGAATAAAATGTTGATGAAAAAAATTATTGATGAAAAAAATATTGATGAAAAAAAATATTGATGAAAAAAAAAATATTGGTAAGAAAAACAAGTAAGAAAATTATAATCGGTCAAGACCGGCCATATAATACCCTACATCAGAGTTTCCCGGAAAATGGGTCCCAAGTTCAAACATAGACTGATTAGATCTATATTTTGTCAAATCTTTAATAAGTGTAAAAAGCACACACAAATCAAATTTGAGTGAAATAGGCTTCTTTTTGTTGACAATAAACCTCTTCAAATGAATATCGGGCGAAATTTTCACATGGGGCGGGCCTAAATCCAAAAATGGTCCGATGATAATCAGATTTTATAAGGTTGTTAATGAATGCGTTAAACATACACAAACCGAATTTTAATTAAATATTTTCTATTTTCATGAAATGTTAGAGATTTATGTGAAAATCGGGAAGGTGGTTTGTATGGGGGCTTCAAGAAGAACCGGTTCGATTTATTTAAAATTCGGAATGGTGATTTGTGTAGATAAAACATGATTACCTGCCAAATTTCGAAATATACATACTATAATGCGGTTATTAGAGTCCTTTGAGCCAAAACTAAAGAGGACCTTTGTATGGGGGCTAGGTCTAAATATAGATAGATTTTTTCCAGTTTCAATAGGCTTCGTCCTTGGGCCAAAATAGGCTCAAGTTGCAAATTTCAAGTCAAGGCCTGTATCGTGTTTACAACGTTTACATGGACGGACGGACGGACAGACGGACATCGCTAAATCGTCTCAAAAAGTGATTCTGAGTCGATCGCTTTACTTAAAAGTGGGGACCAATATTTCGGGTAGTTACAAACATCAGCACTAACTCATTATACCCTGTACCACAGTGTGGTGTAGGGTATAAATACATTGATGAAAAAAAATAATATTGTCGAAAAAAAATATTGATGAAAAAAGAAAATATTGATGAAAAAAATATTGCTGAAAAAATATTGTTAAAAAAAATATTGATAAAAAAAAAAAATAATGATGAAAAAAATATTGATGCAAAAAAGGGTTGATGAAAAAAAATATTTATGAAAAAAATATTGATGAAAAAAAAATATTGATGAAAAAAAAAAAAATATTGATTAAAAAAATATGTTACGTTTTATTTACCGGCTGGTGAATATTTTTTTCAGTCACCACTAGGTGAATTATTATTCAAGTTACTAAAATTTTGGGTTTTAAGAAAATGAAAACAGCAATTCTTACTTTCTCTTTTGTTAATCATTAGCTTATATGTATATTCAAACTAAAACAATGTTAAAAAAAAATTATTGGGTTTTTAACTTAATAATTAAAAAAAAACCAAATTAATTTATTTTTTTGAATATTTTTTGAATAAGCCTAGACCCAAAATTTCAGGTTTGAGACCTTTACATTAGCAAAACGAAAAAGTACAAAAGTATAATATTAGAACCCTTATTGAATGCCTTGTCCCGGTGGAGGCTTTTTCATTTTAGAAATCTTTATGATTAATACTTGAGAAGATCGTTAAAGTACCAAAGTACTCCTTTTTACGATCTTAGACTCGAAACATGCTAAAAAGTACTTTTGTCAGAGCTTTTTTCGTTGAGGGCCCTAAATTTAAAATTTCTATGACCAATATTTTAGGAGATAAAAAAAGTACCAAAGTACACTTTTTTACCCTATTAGAATCAAAACTTTCTAAAAAGTACTTTTGCCAAAATGTTTTGGTTTTGCTGGATGATCCTACTTTCCAAAATTTTAAGTTTCAAGTTCCTAGAACCAATTTTTCATGAGATAGAAAAAGCAACAAAATTTAAATTTTTAAACTTGAAAATCGCATAAAAGAACACTTTTAAAATTTTTTTTTTTAATTTTTTTTTTCAAAAAAGGACGTAAAAAACGAGAAAAAATTGCGTTTAAAACATTTTTGAAGAAGTTATGAGTAAAAGAAAGTTGAGTAAACGAATACACTTTTTTGGGAAAATTCGATATTCATGAAAAAAAAAAATCTGAAAGGAAGCAATTTTCAAAAGTGGCTTAAAACTGTTTTATAAAATCTATAAAATTCAATATGTCCGATTTGGCATGAAATCCCCCATATACTTTAATATTTCTATTATCTGTCTCGTTAAAAAGCAAACAATGAACGGTTTTAGTTACTGCTAATTAATTTTCTAACAATTACTAGTCTCTAAGTGTTTATTGATTTTAATGTAATTTATATTATGTCTATTCAGGTAAAATTTTTAAAGTGTTTACCTTGATCGTGATGTCATGTCAACCTTTAACAATTCTATAGCAATGAATTTTTATTTGCAACGTTTATCATGTGGCATCTAAGATATGAAGTATAAGGCAAAGGTCAATTATTTAGTACCTACGTACAAACAGCAGAAAAATATTGTCACTTGAAATTTTAATCATTTGAAAAATATCAATTTTAATTGGCATGACATTGTTTGTTTTTTTTTTTTTTTAAATGACACTTGAAAGTTTTTCTTTTCAATAATGTAAAAACAAAAGTTTAATATATGAATTTAAGATTGGATATTGTTGTATATTAAGATAAATAAAAAAAAAGTGTTGCATACTTTGTGATGCATACTTAGAAACTGAGGCGTATGAGTAATAATTGAATATGTGAATTAATATTAGTTATACGCCAGCTACGTTCATTTAAAAAAGGTTCTTATTCGAAAGCAAATAAAATTGGATGTAGTCGACTGCAAATAAAATCAGAAATTATTAATTTTTTATAAAAATAAATTGTTACGGGTACGAGAGTCTTGTAAAAAATAGGTGCTACAGTAGTAATAATATTTCAAATCATATTTTGAGGATGTTTATTCTGGCTCGAGGTCATTATTTTCTTTACTAATTAAAACCATGATATTCTCATAGCATAATTTTCAAGAAAATTATTTTTTGTTTTAAATTTATTTATGTTGGTCATTTTTGCAAGACTTAATCGACACGTGTTTCGGAATTTGTCAAGATTCCATTGTCAAGATTATTTAGCAAAAATAGAAACGATTAACTACAAAGTAGCAAACGAGTATTTCTCACAACAACAACACAAAAAACATATTGTTGTAGTCCAATGGACTATCGTATGTAAAATTGTTTTAAATATTTTTGTTGGTTATTGCCAATTGTTGCCTTATTAGTATGGTACAATTTCTTCGTCTTTCTAATTCTCATTGTGAATAGAGGCGAATATGTATTAATATTCTAGTTTGTGCACAAAAGATTTGTCATTAGACTCGTTTGCTACTTTGAAGTAAATCGTTTCTATTTTTGCTAAATAATCTTGACAATGGAATCTTGGCAAATTCCGAAACACGTATCGATTAAGTCTTGCTAAAATTACCAACATAAATAAATTTAAAACAAAAACTAATTTTCTTGAAAATTATGCTATGAGGATATCATGGTTTTAATTAGTTAAGGAAATAATGACCTCGAGCTAGAATAAACTTCCTCAAAATATAATATTTTAAAGGTCGAATAAAACAATTTTTATTTTTTAATAAAAATTAATCAGAATTTGTATATTTTAAATCTTTTTATTTTCATTTCCTTATATAATATTTATTTTTGTTAAAAGCCAATGAAACATTTAAATTTTTTTTTTTTTACAAAGTTAATTTAGGTAAAACTTCTTAAAGTTTATTTTCCTGAATATTTTATCCTTTTCCATTAAAATCTCAACTAATAAAATATCTATACAATATCCACACATCAGATTAAATAATATACAACAACATTGATATGTACAATCCCCCCCGCTCACCAATTTAAGGATATTAAATTGTAGATGAAAAACAACAACAACAACGACTACAAAATCACAAACTAATATTAATCTCAGTGCGTTTACTTTTACGTATGGTTGATTTTTATTGTCAATTTATTGGCAACGTATGTACGTTATAGAACGTTAGAAGCGTTACAACATGTACTAAAATACAAATACATAGATTCAAATTCAATTGAAGACAAGACAAGATAACATTATAACAAAAATATGTACATTGATTTATAGTTTGATCAAAAATAATACTGAAAAAAATTAAATGTGGCCAAAAAGTTTTTAAAGTTTAAGAATCATTAACCTCTTTATACGAGAAATATCAAAAAGTGAATATCAATTTTCGACTTTTTCTAAATAAAAAATGTTTTAGAATCTGAGGAATTGTCAGAATACTTTCTACAGATAAAATGGTTCGCTTCCCTACAAAACTCCCTACTATGTCGATTAGCGGTATAACCAAAAAAAGGAACCTATGATAACCGTATGGGCAATGTTATTCTGATAACAAAAACCGTTATCCGGTGTTCATTTTGGCCCAAAAACGTTCGGCACCGATTGCAATTTCTAAAACACCATAAATTGAAATTTTTTATATTTTATGGTGGGATTCCTTCCCACCATAAATTTTGTCGTTTTACAAAACAAAACCAAAATTACAGAATGGTTTTCGACATTAGAAAAATGGGTTTCCTGAATAATTGAAAAAAATATTAGCGAAAACATCATCGCGATCGGTGAAGAACCTTTTTTAACATTCGCGAAAAAAAGAACACATATTTCTTATTAATTTTTCATGTACTTTCTCACTATGATAGGTCCTTTTTGATATTTGCAAAAAAACGCAAATGGTTATATCCCTAATGTCGATATTTTTGGGAAATCCGAAAAAGTTTGTTTTTATACTTGCTGATATAATGGTCCTTAAAAACAAGAAAGTTTGAGTACTACATTTAAAACATTTTAAAATAAGTACCTTATGAAAATCAGGTTCTATGGATGTAAAATGAAAAAATAAGTGTACATTTCTCACATCCTGCCCTTAACCTTAAATTTAAAATTTTGGATCCTCTAGCAAAATATGTCTACGAAGTTTGTACTATTGCCTAAACCATTGAGTCATGATAATTTTTTGCAGTGTTCTCTCCAAAGAAAAATGCTTCTAGAAGAAATAAAGCTCGTTCCATGCAAAATGCATTAAAATATCGGGCGACGACTCCATTTGTTTATAAATCTATCATCCTTAAAGGTTTCTAAGACATAGTGATATCCGTCTATCTCTTTGTCGATGAAAAAAGTTGTCTATGAAAAAAGATTATTGATAAAAAAAAAATATTAATGAAAAAAATATTAATGAAAAAAATATTGATGAAAACAATATTGAAAAGCAAAAAAAATATTGATGAAAAAAATATTGATGAAGAAAAAATATTGATGAAGAAAAAATATTGATGAGAAAAAAATATTGATGAAAAAAAAAATATTAATGAAAAAACAAGTAAGAGTGTTAAATTCGGCTGGGCCGAATCTTTTATACCCTCCAACATGCAAATAAATAAAAAAAAAAATTGCAGGGGCGTCTTCTTTTTTTTTTTTTTTTTGGGGGGGGGGGGGGGGTTGGTAGTGGTATTTGGGGGGCACAATTCCTCTCGAATAAGTGTTAAAAAAATAATTCTTATGCTTTGCGAACTAAAGAAATACAAATTTATCATAATATAAAAAAAAAATTATTCCACGCCCATAAAAGGGGGAGGCGGAACGTAAAACGATATTTTCTAATTCTGTGGGTCCAAATGCAGGACCTTGAACTTCTTGTAGCATAAAAATGTTGGATTTGTTAAACAAAAACACAAAAAATCATATAAAAATATGATATTTTTCAGAGGTTGGTTTAGTTCTTCAAGGGGGAACTTTTTCCCCCCTGGTCCGATTTTGCCCATCTCCGAACTTAACCAGCCTATGAACATAAGACATATATGTGCCAAATTTCAGGAGTCTATCACTTTTATTTTGGACTGTATCGTGTCTTCCACAGACGGACGGACGGACGGACAGACGGACGGACGGACGGACGGACGGACAGACGGACATCGCTAGAATGTCTTAGAATCGATCACTGATCAGTAATATATGTACTTTATGGGGTCCTAGACCGATATTTCGATGCGTTACACACGGAATGACAAAGTGAGTATACCCCCATACTGTAGTTGGAGGGTATAACAAGTAGAAAAGTTCAATTCGACTTTGCCGAATCATGGAATATCCTCCAAACATAAAAAAATTAACAATTTTGATTAGAAATATTGTATTTTAAGTAAAAAGCTCTTTTTTTATCATTTTTAAAAATTAAGAAAAAAAAAAAAATTTTTGAGTGTAAAACTATTTTTGAGTGTAATGTTTTTTTTACTGTAAAAATATTTCTGAGTGAATGCACGTATGTACACAAAATAATGTCATTTTTGTAAAAAAAAAAACAAATTTTTTTTGAGTGTAAAATTTTTTTTGAGTGTAAAATTTTTTTCGAGTGTAATTTTTAAGTTACCAATGCTTTTAAAACTAAACAAGTTAAAAAAGCATTGCTTTAAAAGTAAACAAGTTTGAAAAGCATTGCTAAGTTACCACCAATGCTTTTAAAACTTGTTTACCATGTGGCGTTTAAGATGAACCCAATCTGAAATTCGGGGGTTTGCTTATAACTTTTGAACCACTGGACCGATTCAATACCAAACAGACCTGGGGAACAGCAAAGATACGTACCCAGTTTCAGCAGTCTCAGTATTGTCTTTCGAGTTACCATGGTTTTAATCTCGTAAATTCGCGAAAAACCCTTGCCGAAATTTACTCTTTTGCTCATAACAACACGTGGCCTTTAAGATGGAACCAATCTGAAATTTAGGATTTTGATTATAACTTTTGAACCACTGGATCAATTGAGCTAAAATTCAGTGCCAAATAGACCTGGGGAACGGCAAAGGTACGTGCTAAGTTTCAGCAGTCGAAAGTTATCGTGTTTTTTATTTCGTAAATTCGCGAAAAACCCTTGCCGAAATTTACTCTTTTGCTCATAACTTTTGAACCACTGAACCGCTTTGGCTGGATTGCAATACCAACCTGACCAGGTAAATGACAAATACATATGCCAAAGTAAAGTAGCCTCTGTAAAGTCTTTCAAAAGTTAGCGTGTTTTCTACGGACGGACAGACAGACAGACAGACAGACAGACGGACGGACATCGCTAGATCGACTTAAAATCGATCGACGATCATGAACATATATACTTAATGCGGTCCTATACCAATATTTCGATGTGTTACAAACGGAATGACAAACTTATATATACCCTCTATCACGAATAAAAATATTGATGAGAAGAAAATATTAATGAAAAAAAATATTGATGGAAAAAAAATGATTAAAAAAAAATATTGATGAAAAAATTTTGATAAAAAAAATTTAGATGAGAAAAAAATATTGATGAAAAAAAATATTGATGGAAAAAATAATGATGAAAAAAAATATTTACTAAAAAAATATTGATGAAAAAAAAATATTGATGAAAAAATAATAATGAAAATAATATTGATGAAAAATAATATTTATGAGAGAAAAAATATTGATGAAAAAAAAATACATATTGATAAAAAAAATATTGATGAAAAATTATTTTGATAGGCACAAAATATTGACGAAAAGCAATATTGCTAAAAAAAATTTAATGAAAAAAAATATTGAAGAAAAAATATATTTATGAGAACAAAATATTTATGAGAAGAAAATATTGATCAAAAAAATATTTATGAAAAAAATATGTATTGATGAAAAAAAAAAATATTGATGAAAAAAAAAAAAATATATTGATGGAAAAAATATATTTATGAAAAAAAATTATTGATTAAAAAAAATATTGATGAAAAAAAAATATTGAAAAAAAATGAGCAAAAGAAAATATTGACTAAAAGAAATATTGACTAAAAAAAATTGATTAAAAAAAATATATTGACGAAAAATAATTGTTACAATTTATTCACCAGCTGGTGAATATTTTTTTATTCACCACGAGGTGAATGTAATTTTCCAAGTTACAAACCCAAGTTACTAAAATGTTTGGTTTTTGGAAATGAAAACAGCAATTCTTATTTTCTTTATTGTTAATTTTTAGCTTATATAGTCAAACTGAGGTGGCATCCAGCAACTTTTTTAAAAATAGACATCAGCCTTAAAACATTATCATGTTAAAAATAATTTAGATAATTATAAAATTGTATAACAAAAGTGCAAAACCCATACTAAATGAATTTGTTAACATTTTTCATGAAAGAGAAGTTGCCCCCACGCGATAAAACTTACAATGAATTCTTGTGATTTTATGAGATTTTTCCGACTTACAAACATTTTGTAAGAAATAGTCTC
The DNA here is from genome assembly GCA_963921195.1 of Pegoplata infirma. Lineage (NCBI taxonomy): Eukaryota > Metazoa > Arthropoda > Insecta > Diptera > Anthomyiidae > Pegoplata > Pegoplata infirma. Next base: position 113,091 of record CAWUER010000152.1, read on the forward strand.
AGATTCTGAGAATTTATTTTAAAAGAAAAAGTCTTTGATTCAGAGAAATTATTAGAAAAATTTTGATTTTCAAACGAAAAATTATCCAAATTGTAATTGTCTATTAAAAAAATGTTGCAAAATTTAGAATTTTGCGAAAAAAATTAACAAGTAATATTATTAGAACCTGAATATATACGAAAAATAGCTTTAGGAAAAATAACTCTGAATCTAATACGCTTGCTTTAGTCAAAATGTCGCACAATCTGAGACTTTTTCTTTGGCAAAAATGCCTCGGAGACTTTTTTGATAGGAAAAACGACTATTTGAAAAATATTTTAGAATTTGAAATATTTTGTAAATTTTTCAAAATCTAGGATATTTTTTTAAACAAATTATGATGTCAGCAATAACACTAGTTTACAAAATTAAAAAAAAATCTGCGCACGAAACTTGACTATATTGTTTTTATGTATTATAGATCATATAACTCGAAAACAATATCAAAGAAATTTTTCAAGGATTCAGTAATTTTAAACCAAGAAATTTTAGCGCTTTTTAGGTTTTTTTTTTGACTAATCTCCTTTTATCTCGCGTTGTACGTAAGAAAATCAAAATTGATTGGCAGATCGGCAAAAACAGGCATTTTAACATATATATTTTTTTTGGTTCTCTTATAATCCTGCACCTTAAAAAAGATAACAAAGTCGGTTTGATAAAAATTTATGGGACATCACCGAAGTTATAACTAATTATATGAAAAAGCACGCAAAAAATATTAAGAAATTTAAGCCAGTTTTTTTTGTTATATTTAAAATGAAAAAAAAAAAAATATCAAATTAAAAGGGAACTTTATGCGCAGTTGCATTAAATTGTTAATAACTTTGGTGTTTGCCCATAGATTTTTATGAAACCCACTTTGTTATCTTTGTAAAGGATCAGCATTTTAAGATAAATAAAAAAAAATTAATTTGCAACCATTCCTATTTTAAAAAAATGTTAACTAATGTAATTAGATTTTAATGGATTCAACAAATTTACTAAGTAATAAAAAATATTTCAAATAATCTTTGATCACTGTGTTACAATGTTACTCAATATGAATGTTCATATAACACGCACTGAAAAAAAAGTATACAAAGATATAGAAAATAAAATAAAAATCGAAATGAATCCCATATGGTATTTTATACAACAGGATAAAACATGCCGCATATTCCTTGTTTATATCAGAAAAATGAAACAAAAACATGTTTTTGTGGAAAATAAGCAAGAGTTCAAATGATGGAATGTTTTCTGCTATCAAATATTTTTTTTTCTATTTTTTTGCTGGCGTTGTTGTTTGTGTTGACGGTACATTTGCCGCATCATATACAATAGACAATCTAAATCAACCAACGAACAACACTGGAACAACAACAGCAGCAGCGAGTAAAATAACAAAAAAAAAAACATCATTTGTTAAAGGAATAGGAAACAAAGAACAACTAGTAGATATTGTCATTTTGGTATTGTTATTATTGTTTAGATACATTACATTGTTATAGATGAATGAAGTGAGTGAGTAAATGAATATGTGTGTGTGTATGGGTATGTGTATTTGGAGAAGCTATGTTATTGTATGTAGTTGTGTTGTCTAAACATTATACAACCTTAAGGGTGTATAAATATGTACTCACATATGAGTATGTATGTGTATTTGAATTACTATATGTAATTTATGTATGTTATAGTATGAGTAAGTATATTTATGTTTATTTCATGATATGTATGTATGGATAAATAAAGACAAAATCAATTGTTTTGAAATTGTTTTCAATGTTACCAAGGATATTAAAAACAGAAGAATAAGAAATTGAATGAATAGAAGTAAAACAACAGCAAAACAATACAAACAAAAAAAAAAAAAAAACAAAAAAACATTACTTGGTTTATTTAACAATGACTGAAATAAATATAAATAGATTTTATTTTCGTATTGACCATGATTTTGTATGGTTAAATAACAATACTAAATTGCCTTAAGGTTGTGTAAAACAATTCTATATGTTTGTTGTTTTTCTTACTTTTTACTCGAATATTTTTTTAAGAAGTTGTGTAGGAATTACATGAAATAATGTTAAAATATTACAACTTTTTGAAATTTTCTTGTTTTTTATCTGCTGTTTAAAATTTATGAATGAAAACTTTTTTAGAATCTTAGAAATTTTTTACATAAAAAATCAACCCTAAACACCACAATTTTTAAAAAGGCGTTTTTTATATTTTTAAAAGAAGTTCAAAGTCCTAAACTAGAACCCAGCTGATTTAAAAATTTATTTTTCTTTTGGGCACACATACATTATTAAATTATATACATAGCAGTATATAATTATTAAAATTTTATTATTTAAGTGAATAAATGAGATAATAGTAATCTGCCAAGAAAGAACCAGGTGACTTTTTTACACTAAAAAAATCTTGTAAAGTTACAAAAAAAAGTCTCGTAATCCCATTTCACCAAATTCGATAGTTTTTCTTGTTTTTTGACAAGCAATTTTCGATGGAAATTTAAATTTTTGTAATTTAACAATTTTTTCTGTAATTTTACAAATTTCCAAGAAAATTTTAAAAAACAAGTAGGTAAGTTAAATTCGACTTGACCGAATCTATTAATGCCCTCCACAATGCCCTTTTTAAATGATAGTAAATTTTCTAACGTGAAAAAAAAAAAAAAATTTATTGGAAATATTTTATTTTGTGTAAAAAAAGTTTATTTGAAGTAACTTAAAAAAAAAATAATTTACTAAATTTTTTTTGAGTGTAAAATTTTTTTCGAGTGTATTTTTTTTAGTGTAAAGTGTGAGTGACAAAATATTTTTGTGACTTACCAATGTTTTTAAAACATGTTTAACGGGTTTTCAACACGTGAATTTAACATTAAAACTAATCTGAAATTCACGGCTTTGCTAATCATTTTTAAAATTCTATACGAACTATGCCAAGGGAACGACAAATGTATATGCCAAGCCTCAGAATTGCCTTTCGATAGTAAGTGTGTTTTTTTATCTATTAAACTCACGCAAAGCCCTTGCCGAAGTTCTTTTACTGATAACTGAACCACTGGACCGATTTCGCTGGATTGCAATTTCAATCTGACCAGGTTAATGTCCAACATATATGCCAAATTTCAGGAGCCTCCGTAAAGTCTTTCAAAAGTTAGCGTGTTTTGAACAGACAGACGGACGGACATCGCTAGATCGTCTTAAAATCGATCGAGGATCATGAACATATATATCTTATGGGGTCCTAGATCAATATTTCGTGGTGATACAAACGGAATGATAAACTTATATATACTCTCTATCACTAGAGTGGAGGGTATACAAATCTAGTAAATTCACGAGAATTCCTTGTAAGTTTTATTGCACCAAACAATTTGTAATGTTACAATTTTATTTGTAAAATTACAAGAAATTTCGTAAGCTTTACTACGAATTCTCGTGAAATAGGAGGTAGCAAAAAATCTATTAAAGTCACGAGAGTCCTTGTAAGTTTAATCGCGTCAAAAAAGTTGTAATTTTACAATTTAATCGGTAAAAATCTTGTAAAATGACAATATTATTGGTAAAAAGCTTGTAAAATTACTAGGAATTCTCGTCAAATAAGAGGTAGCAAAAAAAAACAGAGTTAAATTTGTTATTTTACAAGGTTTTTTTAGTGTAAAGACTTTTAACATTTTGGAGGGCTTAATATATTCGGCACAGCCGAATTTAACTCTCACTTGTTTTTCTAGAGTTTTTTTGGATTTTACAGATTTTTTTTTTAAATTTCTCGGATTATTTTTTTTTGAAAAATTTCTGAAATTTTTAAATTTTGTTCTCTCTTTTTTATTGATCCTTGATCGAATCTAAGAAATGATTACACAAATTTCAGGATTGAGTATAACATAACAAGTAAGAGTGAAAACGAAGTTATAAAAAACACAGCAAAATATTTTAGAATCTGAAAATTTTTTATAAATAATTTTATAAAAAAAAATATTGATGAAAATATTGATTAAAAAAAAAACAAATTTTTGATTAACACAAAAAAATTATTCAAAAATGTGTATAAAAAAAAAAATTTTAATGAAAAAAAAAAAATATTGATGAAAAAAATATATTAATGGAGAAAATATATCGATATAAAAAAAAATCATGAAAAAAATATTGATAAAAAAAAATATTTATTCACCACGAGGTGAATTATTACACTGTGACACAATTATTGAAGGGTCATTTCTTAGGGCCTCAACCAAACCAAGACAGCTTGAAAGTACTTGTGTGTAGGGTTAAAACTCCCAATGGGTTTTGCTCTGTAACGTCTCAATTTTTTTTAAAGCCCACTGAATTTTTCGTTTTTTTTTTTAAAGGCGTTTGAAAAAAGTCGAACAAAAATAATGTAACTGTTCTTTTGAGCTTAAAATAGTATTAGGGTGTGTTCAATAGAATTTGATGGGGAATTTTTTTCTAGAATATATTAATCCTCTATCTGCCGTATTTATTGATCATTTAAGTACTTTTCTTAAGAAATGACTCAAAAGTCTACTAAAACTTGCGTTTAAAGGGTTGAAATGTTCTACGAATATGTTCTGCATCAAATTTCACTAGGGGTTACTGGAGGCAGAAAGTTCGACAGGTATAAAGAAAATGTAGAAAAAAGATAAATTGTAAAGTGTCATTATTTTTTTTTTTTTATTTTTGCCAGAAATTGTATACAATTGTAACTAACAAATTTAGGAAAACATATAAAAAGTTAATGATACTTTACAATTAATCTTTTTTATGCATTTTTGTATACCGGTCAAACTTTCTGCCTTCAGTAACCCCCAGTGAAATTTGATGCTGAAAATAATCGTAGAACAATTTAACCCTTTAAATGCACGTCTTAGTAGGTTTCTGAGCCATTTCTTAAAAAAATTACGTAAATGGCACATTAAAACGGGAGATATAGGTTTAGCGTACTCTCGAAAAATGTTCCCCATAAAATTCTATTGAAGACATCCAAACACTATTTTAAGTTCAAAAGTACGTTAACACTAGTTCTTTCGACTTCTTTCCAACGCCTTTGAAAAAAAAACTGAAAAATTCAGTGGGCTATAAAAAAAAATTTGAGACGTTACAGAGCTAAACCCTTTGCGATTTTTAATACTTTACATAAGTACTTTCAACCTTTCTTGGTTTGGTTGAGGCCCTAAATGCGCTGTTGCACTGTGTTATCCAAGTAACAAACCAAAGTAACTAAAATTTTTGGTTTTAAGAAAGTGAAACAGTAATTCTTATTTTCTTTTTTGTAGATCGTTTTAGCACTGCACCTTTTTTAAAATATGACATCAGCCTCAAAAAAAATAAAAAACGAAAAAAAAAATCTTGTTTTGTAAAAATTTTTTTTCAATAAATATGGGCATTAGACTGACATTTTTTGGCATCTTTCGATTTTCCCAAGTGTCCGGGAAAATTTGTATTGTCCTAGACCTAGGAAACTAATGTGGTACAAATTTGAGGTCAATTGGATTAAATTAACCCGTGGCGCCCGGAGGTCAAAGTTTTGGATTTTTGAAAAATTTTTAAAAATAAAATTAAAAAAAAAAAATTATCTTTCGACACATTATATTTGTTAATTTCGATGCGCTGAGCACGAATATCAAGAAAAAATTAAAATCGCTCCCTAAACTTTGATCGAAGGGTGCCACGGGTTAAAATTATCGGATTTGGCTCCAATTAAGCTTAAATGAAAGATTGCATAAAGCTCTATAAAAGAGTTAAAATAAAGCAATTTTTGAACTTTTTTAAAAAAAATTCTTAAACGTAGGAAAAAACCCTCATTTTACAATTTTTTGACAAATTTTAAATGGAGATATCTCGAAAATCATTTGGCCGCTTTTATAAATTTTTTGATATTCGTATTCAGCATGCTAAAATTAATAAAAATAATGTATCGCAAGATATTTTTTTTTTAATTTTTTCATTTTCAAAAATCCAAAATTTTGGTGGAAATTTTCCAAAAGTCCAAAATTTTGATCGAAGGGCGCCACGGGTAAAAATTATCAAATTAGGCTCAAATTAGTTTTGAATTAAAGACTGTCTCAAGCTCTACAAAAAAGGCGACGGAATGAGATTTAGAGACTTTTTTTTAAAAAATTTCTTAAAAGTAGGAAAAACCGCCATTTTTTGCAAATTTCCAATAGCGATATCTCGAAAACTGTTCGACCGATTTTAATTTTTTTTTGATATTCGTGCTCAGCACATCAAAATTAACAAATATGATGTGTCGAAAGATATATGTATTTTTTATTTATTTTTTTTTTAATTTTTCAAAAATCCAAAACTTTGACCGCCGGGCGCCACGGGTTAATTTAATCCGATTGACCTCAAATTGGTATCACATGAGGTTAAGGCCTACTAGAATAAAAGAATACCCGGACTTTGAAAATCAGAGAAGAAAAAATTTTGCTATACAGAAAAATGCCAGTCTAATCGGCATATATTGGTTAAGTTCGAAAAACGATAAGATCGGACTGGGGAAAAAGTGTTAACCTTTTAAAAAACTTAACCAACCTATCAAAAAAGACATTTCTATACCTTCCACTTATTGTAAGTGGTAACGGGTTTATAAAACTTTGTCATTTATCAAAAAATTAATAGAATCTAAGACTTTTGCATACAAATTTCTCAGAATCTGAGAATTTTTATAGAAAACAAAAATTCTAAAATCTGTTTTTTAAGAAAATTTTTTTATAGAAAAATTTCTCACGCTCTGCGACTTTTTTTATGAACAAATTTCTTAGAATCTGTAATTTTTTTGTAAAGAAATAATGTTTTAAAATTTGAGAATATTTTTTTTTATAGAAAAAAATTTCCGAATATAAACCATTTTTTAGAGAAAAAACTTCCTAGATTCTCATTTCTTTTCTAAAAAAAACTTATCTTAAAAGACTATCCTATCTAATCAAAAAATAAGAAATACAACCAAAATCATAAAAAAAAACTTTATATAGACTGATCTTACAGACAATTATATGAATGAAAGAACTACAAGTACTATGATAACATTCATTTCAATAAAGCACAACATAAAACTACACACTTGCATAAACAGTACATTTCCTTAACATTTATATGACAATAAAAAACACATACTTATACAAATCAACAAAAAAAGCATTGAAAGAACAATCAAACAATTGAAAAAACAAGATGGTCATAAAATTCAATCAATAAAAAAACTAATGTTTTATATGCTCATATATGAGTGGGTGGATGTGTAAAAATATATTTGTGTGTGTGCAATAAAAATTGTTTGTGAACTTTGTTTTAATAGGTACAAAAATATAAAGAATTTTTTTTGTTATTTTTTTTGTTGCCAAAAAGCAAACCATTAAGTATGTCTTATACATAAAAATGTCGTTATTACATAAAAAAACCCATTACACTTTGCGTAAGTAATTCATTAAAAATATGTTTGCTTTTTTTATGTGATATTTTTGCTATAAAGTAAAATTTATTGATGATATTAGTGGAACTTATATAGACTCTCTCGTATTTCAATTAATATTCTTATGTCGTTATTGCCATCACCAAAATCACATTATGTAAATTATTTAATCATGTAAATAACATTATTTGTAATTATATATCACATAGTAAAGACTATAGTGTTGCATGTATGCAACACTAGAGTGAAACGTTTTCTTTAACTTTTGATTTTCCCAAGTGTCAGGTAAATTTTTATTCTCCTAGGCCTTTAATTTAAAAATTTAAGAACAAAAGGAGCCAGTTGACCCATGGTGTCAGCGATCAAAGTTTTGGATTTTTAAAATAAAAAAATATGTGTTCCAACAAATCATGTTTATTAATCTTGGCTATTTGAAATTTGAAACAAAAAATTCCTTTTTTTTTCTTACGATGAAGAAAATTTAAATCTTTTTTCTGGAACTTTCCATAGCGCCTGAGAAAAACCTCCATTTTAACTTAATTTGAGACGACTCCGATCATTTCAACCCGTGAAGTTCATCGATCGAAGTTTTTGTTTCATAGAAAATTTTTACAAAAACTCTAAACTTTGATCGTAAGACGCCATGGGTCAAAATGGTCTGATTTGGCTCAAATTAGGTGTAAATTAAAGCTGGTTTCAAGCTCTATTAAAAAGGCAGTGTCAAAAAATTTTATTTTTAATTTCTTAAACGTAGGAATAAACCGCTGTTTTTTAGAAATTGTTTAACAAATTTCAAATGGCGATGCATACACTCAAAGAATTATGTAGGTAAATTCCAGTGAAAACAATTCCACTGTTTTTTTCATTTAAAATAAAAACACATTACAGTCAATTTTAAATGTTAATTTAATGACTAACCAAAACATTATAAAACTAGTGAATATTCAGTTATTTTGTATTGAAAAACAGTAAAACTATAGAAGAAATATTTTACTGCCGAAATTAAATGTAACAGAAAATTCGTTTTTCATACAGTAAATTATTTTTTTTAAACTACAGAAACAGTAAAAAAATTAAATCCTTTATAAAATAAGTGATTTTTCTTTTAAAATTACTTTACTGATTACTTTTTAAAATAACCTACAAACAGTTAATGACATAATTTTTTTAGTGTAGTGGTTTATAATAGATTTTTTTTTGGAAATAATTCGGCCATTCAATAAGTGTTAGACCGACTGCAGTGAGATTTATACCGGTTATAGGCAACGTTATTTGGAGCTTAAGTTAGGACGGAGGACCGCACATGTCTAATAAGGGCGCCTGCAGGGTCCCTTAAGGTGGGACACGTTTTGCATACAAAGTTTTTAAAAGCTTGCCAATTTGTTGTTTATTATCCGATTTAATGAAATTTAGATTATTTTAAAGCGCCAGTAAAGACCTAAAAAAATGTGCTTGAAGTAGTCATTATCGCTTTTACTTTTCCGATTTATAGCCATTTGAATGGGGAAAATTTTATTTTTTTTCGATCAAGGTCCAGTTTTTCGGAAATAGGTTGGTCCGCTGATGTCCGATTTTTTTTAAACCTAAATTTTTAGTTAGCGAGAAATATTTGTGATATTTTATAGCCGTAATGACTAAAATATATTTTTTTTGTTAAAAAATTCAACCATTTTAAACATTAAAAAATCGGAAAAAATGGGATTTTTTGCCCATCTTAAAAGTTTCGTTCAGAATATGCCAATTTTTTCGATTGATCTGAAAGGCAATACCATGTAAATGATTTTTAAAAAAAAAAGCGTGTCAAAATTTCTTATTTTGAGCTCCCCACCCTCATCGACAGTTGACCCATTTTTAACACAAATTTCAACTTTAACCCCCTGGGAAAAAAGTTATTGGGCATACCAAAGCAAAACTAGATTCTTTGATATATAAGTAGCTCACAATATGAATAGCTAATAATCCCTGCCTTTAATATAGGCGTGGCAGAAAAAATGAAAAAAAATCAGGTTTTTTGGAAATTGTTAGCAAACAAATTGGGAATTGGGGAATTCTATTCATCAAATCTTTATATTTTGTTTTGTGTTTACATTTGATGTAGTAAGACCTAAGTATATAAATTTAAAATTTCATTACAACGTGTTTAAAAACAAAAATTTTATTACATATTGAAAATATACTTGCTAAAGTTTCGCAAAAAATTAAAAAAAAAATAATTTTGCATGGGACCCCCTTTAGGAAGTGGAGTAAGGGGGTAGGTATGTTCTGAAAAAATGTTGGGGGGAAAAAATGTTGGTCGGCCATACATTTTAACCTTCTTGGGTTAACCATGTGAGCGCCAGAAAAGTCGCTTGACAATTTTAGAAATGTTTGATTGTCGTATTTAGCAATATTAATTTAGAATATTGTATCGCAAGATACATTTTTTTGCCTTTTTCAAAAATCAAAACTTTTGCTGTAAATTTTCCAAAAAACTAAAACTTTGAGCGAACGAAGCCATGAGATAAAATTATCAAATTTAATTCAAATTAAGTTTAAACAAGTACAATAGTTAAATTCGACTTGGCCAAATCGATGAATACTCTCCACAACGCTCTTTTTAAATGATAGTAAAGTTTCTTACGTGAAAAAATAAAAATTTTGATTAAAAATATTTTATTTTGAGTAAAAACACTTTTTTTTATAGTAATTTTTGAAAAAAAAAAAAAAATCACTAAATTTTTTTAATGTAAAATTTTTTTGAGTGTAAAATTTTTTTCGAGTGGGTTTTTTTAGTGTAACAATATTTTTAAGTGACAAAAATACGTTGTAAAATATTTTTGTGACTTACGAATGTTTTAAACACATGTTTAACGGGTTTTCAATACGTGAATTTAAGGTGAAACTAATCTGAAATTCACGGTTTTGCTAATAAATTTTGAACCACTGAGCCGATTTGGCTGAAATTCAATACGAACCAGGCCAGGGGAACGACAAATGTCTTTCAAAAGTAAGCGTGTTTTTTATCTCGTATATTCACGAAAACCCCTTGCCGAAATTTAGGCTTTTGCACATAACTTTTGAACCACTAGACCGATATCGCTGTACTGATATTGCATACCAACCTGACCAGGTAAATGCACAACATATATACCAAACTTCAGGAGCCTCCGTAAAATCTCTCAAAAGTTAGCGTGTTTTCAACAGACAGACGGACATCGCTAGATCGTCTTAAAATCGATCGAGGATCATTAATTTATATACTTTATGGGGTCCTACACCAATATTTCGAGGTGTTACAAACGGAATGACAAACTTATGTATACCCATTATTAATAGAGTGGAGGGTATGAAAAAATTAGGGCCATTGGGGTCCTACTCTAACATTTTTATACCCTCCGTCCGTCTGTCTGTAGATGGCACGATGCAGTCCAAAATAAAAGAGCTAGCCTCATGCAATTTGGCACGAATGTGTCTTATGGTCCTACGCAGGTTAAGTTCGTAAATGGGCATAATCTGGCCAGGGGGAAAAAAGTTCCCCATTGAAGAACTAAACCAACCTCTGAAAAAATGCACTTTTTTACATTTTTTTTTGTATTTTTGTTAAATAAATGAAACATTTAGTATATTTATCGAGATGGGAAGGTGCTGTTAACGTCCCCCACAGAACCCCATCACCCCCCCCCCCGAAAAAAAACGCCCCTGACAATTTTTTTTTATTTTTTTTACATTTGGAGGTTATGAAGATTCGGCACAGCCGAATTTAACACTCTCACTTGTTTATTTTATTTTTGACAACCAAAAATTTAGTTGTGATGTTGCTTTTAAAGATACATATTTACACTCAAAATATTTTGTAAGTAAATTCAACTGAAAAAACGTTTAAAACAATCGTTTTTCCTTTTAAAAAACGAACTACTTATATTTCATTTGAAACAACATAATTTTTCAGTTATTTTTAAACTTTAATAAATAACTAGACATTCCGTAAAAACAAACGATATTTCAGTTATTTTAACTGTTTACATTTTTTTATTTTGTGAAGTAAAAATAAAATTTTTTGAATAACAAACTACAAAAACCGTACTTCTGTAAAATTATACGGAATAATTAGTCACAAATAATTTAAATGATAAAAAATATTTTCCGTAACTTTTGTAGTTTATTATTTTTACATCTGTATAAATCATTCAATATTTTTTTTTTTCCTTGAAAAACAAACGATAAAACGTTTAAAACAACTTTAACTAAAAACGTTTTGAATAACCGTAAATAGTTACTGTAAAACTTTTCTAGGTGTACAAAAAATATTATTCCTCTTTGTGACATCTTTATCGTGTTCTAACATTTAAAATAAAACTTTTGTTAAAATTGACTTTTGTTTTTTCTGTGTCACGGGCCTTTATATTTAAGTTTTAAGCCAAATCGGACAATTTTAATTAAAAGTTTGGCTCTGAAAAAAATTGATTTGTAAAAAAAAAAAATTAAATTTAAAGTTAAAAAAAAATTAAATTTAAAGTTAAAATAAATTTAAAGTTAAATTTAAATTTAAAGTTAAAATTGTGCGATTTGGCTGAAAATTTAAACATAGTGTTGATAAAAGAAAACGAACCATAACTTGCCTGGCAATCGTTATTCGTAGCACGCTAATATACATACTATTATGTTAAAATAACATTTTTATTATTTTCTATTTTGCTTGCATACACTGCCTTGAATTACATTGTATTTTTTTTGGCCATGTCTAACACAAGTAATACGAGTTTCCATACACAAGTTTATTTTTCAATTTAATCTTGCAAATCGAGAGACAGATGTACTATTTCCCAGTCATATTTCACTATTCAGCAAATTTTTAGTATCAATAAATTTAACGCAACATACACATTTATACACATAATCAATTCTACAAAATAGAGTACATGATTAAATTTCACTTATTGAGGCTGTGTGTGTGCGTGTTCGATTATATTTTTTGTATACATGCATGTATTGATTGGAGTGTTTCAGTTTATTGTGCCGGATATAAAAACTACAGTAATTACAAAATTGTTATTGGATTATTAAGAATGTAGTAGTTTCATTAAAAAGCATGGCTGTTATTAAGAAATTTATTGCCATGTGTTTTATAAGAAGAAAAAAAATTATAATTATAAGAAATTATAAATAAAAGGGTCAGTTCGTTTTATTGTTTGTAATGGAGAATAAAAACAAAATCGTGACAAATAAATTGATGAGTTTTAAAGAATATTCTTATGCAATAAAATAAGGATGTTTAATTTTACAAAGAAAAATTTTTTAATTCTGTTGTAAATTTTAAATTTTAGAAAATTTACTGACAAATTCAGAAAAATTTAAAAAAAGTTCATTAGTGTTTTTTCTGTAAGTACAGATCGAGCTCGGGCGCAAATATATTTGTTATAAGGGTTCAAGCTGAAAAAATGCAGAAGAAAAATTGAATTTCAAAAAATTACAGACATTTCTGGTATTCCAATACCGGTTTCAAACACTCTAGCTAGTGTTATCATCAGTAGGATTTTAAATGTCGGGCTGTCTTTGTAATGGAAATTGTTTTTATACCCTCCACTCTAATGATAGAGGGTATATATAAGTTTGTCATTCCGTGTGTAACACCTCGAAATATTGGTCTAAGATCCCATAAAGTATATATATTCATGATCCTCGATCGATTTTAAGACGATCTAGCGATGTCCGTTCGTCCGTCTGTCCGTCTGTCCGTCTGTCTGTTGAAAACACGCTAACTTTTAAAAGACTTTACGGAGGCTTCTGAAGTTTGGCACATATGTTGGGCATTTACCTAGTCAGGTTGGTATTGCAATCCAGCGAAATCGGTACTGTGGTTCAAAAGTTATGAGCAAAAGACTGAATTTCGGCATGGGTTTTTCGTGAATTTATGAGATAAAGAACACGCTAACTTTCGAAGGGCAATTCTGATGCTGAAGCTTGGCATATATATTTGCCGTTCTCCTGGCCTGGTTCGAATTAAATTTCAGCCAAATCGGTCTAGTGTTTCAAAAGTTATTAGCAAAACCGTGAATTTCAGATTAGATTCACCTTAAATTCACGTGTTGAAAACCCGTTAAATATGTTTTAAAAACATTGCTAAGTCACAAAAATATTTTACAACGTATTTTTGTAACTCAAAAATATTTTTACACTAAAAAAAAATACACTAGAAAAAAATTTTACACTCAAAAAAAAATTTAGTAAATTTTTTTTTTTTTTTTCAAAAATTACTTAAAAACAAGTAAAAAAGTTAAATTCGGCCTTGCCGAATCCATAATTTCAAAAATATTATTGCTAAAAACTTTATGTAAAAGGAAATTACTTTTGAAAAAAAAAAAAATTTTTTTGAAAAAAACAAATTCCGCGAAAAAAAAATCCGCGATTTTTTTCTTTTTTTGTCAAAAAATATGTTCGTACTAGTTGAAATACCATTTAGTATTTGTCAACCAGCAGCCGAATTAAAACATTTCGTATTTTTAGGTTATGTTGAATGTACTATAATTTTTGAGGTGTCCTTACATTTTCGTTCATAACTTTTGAACCGCTGAACCGATATCGCTCAAATGCAATACCCAACTTCTCGGAAGAACTTCCACCAAATCTGTTAAGTTTCAGTCATCTCCGTTTAATATTTTGGCCGTGATCACAATTTCCACAGACAGACGGACAGACGGACATCGCTAGAATGTCTTAAAATCGATCGGGGATCATGAATATATATACTTTATGGGGTCCCAGACCGATATTTCGATGAGTTACAAACGGAATGACAAACTTATATATACCCTCTATCACTAAGTGGAAGGTATAAAAAGTTTTTTTACACAAATAAAATATTTTAAATTAAAAAGTTTATTTTTTTCACGTTAGAAAATTTACTATCACTTAAAAAGGGCATCGTGGAGGGTATTCATAGATTCGGCCAAGTCGAATTTAACTTTTCTACTTGTTTATATACATATCTGAATATTTATTGTTTCTACAGAATAACTTTTAAGAGTTTCCAACACTACAATTCTATTTCTAGAAATCTCAACCTAACTTCATACTTTCTTTCAACTTTTTTGTCTCTTACATTATTTTGCAAGGGTAACCAACATATCTGGAATTGCAGACACAAATGAAGGAATTTTCATTTTCTGTTTGGGAGACATGCCTATTGGCGAAATATTTTGTCAGTAATTTTATTAGTGTTTTTTCTTGGAAAATTCAGAAAAAATTATACAAATTTAATAAAAAACAAGTAAGAGTGTTAAATTCGGCCGTGCCGAATCTTTTATACCCTCCAACATGCAAAAAAAAAAAAAATTGCAGGGACGTTTTCTTTTTTTTTTGGGGGGGGGGGTCGAAAGTGGTAATTGGGGGGCAAATTTCCTCTCGAATATGTGTTAAAAAATTCATTCTTATGCTTTATGCACTAAAGAAATACAAGTTTATCATTATTTAAAAAAAAATTATTCCACGCCCATAAAAGGGGGGGGGGGCGGACCGAAAAAACAACATTATCTAATTCTCTGGGTCCAAATGCAGGACTTTAAACTTCCTGTAGCATAAAAATGTTGCATTTGTTAAACAAAAACACAAACAATCATGTAAAAAAGTGGTATTTTTCATGGGTTGGTTTAGTTCTCTAAGGGGGAACTTTTTCCCCCTTTGCCCGATTTTGCCCATTTCCGAACTTAGCTTGCCTAGGAATATAAGACATATTCGTGCCAAACTTCGGAAGTCTAGCTCTTTTATTTTGGACTGTATCGTGTCCTCTACAGACGGACAGACGGACGGACGGACGGACGGACATCGCTAGAATGTCTTAGAATCGATCACTGATCAATAATATATATACTTTATAGGGTCCTAGACCGATATTTCAATGCGTTACACACGGAATGACAAAGTGAGTATACCCCCATACTGTGGTTGGAGGGTATAACAAGTAGACTTCGACTTTGCCGAATCTATAAATACCCTCCACAATGCCTTTTTAAAGGATAGTACTTTTTTTAACGTAAAAAAATTAACAATTTTGATTAGAAATATTTTATTTTGAGTAAAAAACTCTTTTTTTGTCATTAAAAAAAAAGAAAAATATTTTTTTTTTTTTAGTGTAAAATTTGTTTCGAGTGTAATGTTTATTGTCACAGTATGTACATATGTACACGAAATAGTGTAGTAAAATAGTAGTAAATTTTTTTGAATGTAAAATTTTTTTCGAGTGTAATTTTTAAGTTACCAATGCTTTTAAAACTAAACAAGTTTGATAAGCATTGTTAAGTTATCACCAATGCTCTTAAAACTTGTTTAACATGTGGCATTTTAGATGAATCCAATCTGAAATTCAGGGTTTTGCTTATTACTTTTGAGCCACTGGACCGATTGAGCTGAAATTCAATACCAAAAAGACCTGAGGAACGTCAAAGATATATGCCAAGCCTCAGTAGTCTCATTATTGTCATTCGAAAGGTATAGTGTTTTTTATATCGTAAATTCGCGAAAACCCCTAGCCGAAATTTACTCTTTTGCTCATAACTTTTGAACTACTGGACCGATTTGGCTGGATTGCAATACCAACCTGCCCAGTTAAATGACCAACATATGAGGCATTCCACACCAAATGTCCCGCTACAGTTAAACAGGTGTCCCGTTAATTTCTGAATAGGTTGTTTGGATAGCCCTATATGAAACTAAGAAAATTGCGTTTTTGGTTTTTTAAATTTTCAAAAACTGTGCTTAGGAGGCGTGGTCAAATATTGGAAAACTGGTAAGATTTGTGGCAAGTTGCCTTGATTAAATATTTATCACATTAAAACGGAATGCACCACAATGTCAAAAATTTACGTTCTTATATAGTTTTGCAAGGGCTATCGATAAAATTTTCAGAACCCGTTCGGAAATTTTCCATTATTTAAAAAAGTCAATTTATCAAAAATCCGGCCCTTTTTTTAATTTTTTTTTTTTAAGTTTAGATGTTTGTCCATCCACACAAAAAAATTCAGAAACACGTTCTTCGTTTTTTTCGAGAAAATCGCATTTGAATTTTAAATTTCATAATAATTTTGTAATTTGCTTGTATTTTCTTGATTTAACGTTGCGAATGAGTAATATCCCAGCATAAACATGGTAATGAGTTGTGAAAAGTAATCATTAGCAAGTACATTATTTATAATGTGACCCCATTACCATTAACACTATTTTAAGCCCAAAAGTAACTACTTCTCAGTAATATGTTATTAAAGCACCTCTAAGTTATAAAATCTTCTTGCAGTTTTTAACCTTTACAATTCAATTAATTTAAAAAGTACTTAAAAACTTAATAAAAATTACGCAATTTTTAAGTTTTAGTAAAAACAATTTAAGTTTTAATTAACTAATTATTTTACATCTTATTGGTAATGGGTTTTTACTCCTTATTTGTAATACGAGGCAGTAACTACTTATTGATCTCCATACTCTTCACTAGTTATTTTTGTCTCACGCCCTTGTTAAAATAATTAGTGTTTCATTCAATAAGTAACTACTTATTAACATCTGTTTCGGATTACAAAACCCATTACTAGTAATGCCAATTTTTTCTGGGATTAATTGCATAAATATTCCTCATACGCTCTTTTAAAACAAGAAAATACAAGCAAATAACAAAATTGTTATGAAATTTAAAGTTCAAATGCGATTTTCTCGAAAAAAAAGATGAACGTGTTTCTGATTTTTTTTTATGTGGATGGACAAACATTTAAACTTTTAAAAAAATAAAAAAAAAAAAAAAAAAGTGGCCGGATTTTTGATAAATTGACTTTTTTAGAAAATGGAAAATTTCAAAACGGGTTCTGAAAATTTTCAAAAAAAAAAAAATTTAATCGATAGCCCATACAAAACTATATAAGACTGTAAATTTTTAAGATTGTGGTGCATTCCGTTTTAATGTGATAAATATTTAATCAAGGCAACTCGCCACAAATTTGACCATTTTTCCAATATTTGACCACGCCTCCTAAGCCCAGTTTTTGAAAAATTCAATAACCAAAAACGCAATTTTCTAAGTTCCATAAAGGGCTATCCATATAACCTATTCAGAAAATTATATGTTTTTTTCGCTGGACATTTGGTGTGGAATGCCTCATATATGCCAAACTTCAGTAGCCTCTGTAAAGCATTTCAAAAGTAAGCGTGGTTTAACAAAATGATATGTGCTAATCCCATGCTTCTAGCATAAAATTTCTTAATTTTTAAACCAAAAAAACAAATGATATAAAAAGAAATATCGGTTTTCAGAGGTTGGTTTATATCTTCAAGGGAAAACTTTTTCCGATTTAGTCCATTTAAGAACTTATCTGGCAATGAGTCATATGCGTTCCAAAATACAGGAGTCTAGCTCCTGTATTTTGGACTTAATCGTGTTTTATACAGGCGGAAGGACTGACATTCAAAAAATGTTTTGGGGTCCCCGACAGATATTTCGATGCGTTACAAACGGAATGCCGAATTGAGTATTTCGATTTTGTATGCACAGAAAAAAAATATTTGCCAATGAACGAAATTCATAGTATTTATGAACAAATACATAAAAATTATGAACTTTTTCATTAAATTTCTGAACTTTTTCATAGTATTTATGAAAAAGTTTTAAATAGTCTAAAATTTAACATGTTATTATTTGTTCATAAGTACTATGAAAAAGTTTATAAGTATTATGAAAAAGTTAATAAATTTTATGAATTTGTTCATAAATACTATGAAAGTCGTTCATTGGAACTTTTTTTTTTTTGTGTATCCGGCAGGTTTTTATTTTACAAGGCCTGTAAAATTCAGATTTTGTCACCGATTTAACAAAACCTAGACTTGTTTGAACCAAATTTAAACATTTTTTCATAAATACTATGAAAAAGTTAACAAATTTGATGAAATTATGAATGCTGTTCGTTGGTAATTTTTTTTTGTGCTGGTTCTACCATACTCTCGTTAATTTAAGTCTATTTTCAACATATATATATTTTTTCTTTTTATTTAAATTTTTTTCCCTTATTTCTACAAAAATTTCAAAAAAGTCTTATATACAACAAACCATAAAACAAAATAAAATTCAAGGTAAAAATAATTTATTGTTAAATAAAAACTCTTTACCTTAAATTAATTAGCTTGTTGCTTTTCAAGTGCAAGCCAATTAATAAACAAAAAAGAAACTGTCCTCTTGGTTTTCGAAAAATAAGAAAAAATAAATGTAGCTTCTCATTTGGGAAAACAATGCTTAACTATTTTTATACCAAATACCTAACACTTCAATCTTAATTTTATCTAAAATCTTTGAACATTTTTAATCTGATTTTCTAAACAAGCAAAATTTACCTCATTTCTATGTGTTTGTCAGTTGTGAAACCCCTGTTGTGGTAAGTAATTGTATAAATGTGTGTGGGTATTAGGGTGGACTGAAAATTTAAATTTGTTCAATTTTTTTTCCTCTAAAGCAATTTTGCCTTTTTATAAATCAAAATCAGCAAAAGGCTGAAAAAATATCTAGTCGGCCTTTTCTTTCTTCCAACTTACAGGTGGGCAATCGGGAATAAAGCGACTTTAAAACAATAAAAGATCAGGAATATATGTTTTGGAATATTTGTGAATATTTTCTTTTCTTCAGTTAACAATTTAAACTTTTCCACCTTCTCTATGGGGCATATTTATTATCGTATTTTATATTTAGAGAAAATAACTCAAGTGTAAGGTAAGCTTATGGAGCTTAAAGTCCAAGGATATTTAAGAAATGTACTTTTGTGTATGTGTGTTTGTGTGTTCATCTTTATATGAGGGTGTTACTGTGGTTGTGTGTGTGTGTCAATATTGTTAAACAATATTTAAGGTCCTTTCTATGTTTAATTTGGATAAAACAAGATTGCTGTTTAGTTAAAGTGGTTGGTTATTTGGTTTGTTAGTATTATCCAGTTTATTTTATAAAAGTGTGAGTGAGTTTGTGTTTAAGTGTCTCTTTCTATAATTGTTTCTTTCTCAAGAATATTTGAAATTAATTTGTTTACCTTTTTAAGTATGATTTGGAAGGAAGGTTTTCTACTATCACATTTTTGTGGAAATGACGGAAGATTTATGTGGTGAGTTATATTTAGCAACTGCGCCAAAATAGGGGTACTTATTTTTAACACCTTTAAAAGTAATTTGCATTTAAAATGAGAATTGCTATTGTCCAAACCCAAAATACAAATACATATTTAACTCCGAAATGCACCATAATCTCAAAAATTTATATTCATTTGTATTTTTTATGGGCTATCGTTTAAAAATTTTTATTTTGAAAAAGTTTCAGAACCCGTTCTCTGAAGTATCCTAATTTTAAAAAAATCAATTAATTAAAATTCTGGCCAATACGCTATGTTGAAACAAACAAGCAAGAAAATTGCAAACTTATTATGAAATTTAATATTCAAATATGCAAAAACGTAATTTTTTTAAACTTTGGCCGCTGGTTGCCGACTGAAGATGCCCTTGCGAAATTTTTTCATACATTTTCCCTCAATTAGCTATTCTGTGGTATTACGACATGAAATTCGAAAGTTTAGATTTGACGGGAGGCCCTAATGACCAGGAAATTACAAACACATTTGCCAAACTTCAGCAGCATCAGTAAGGTCTTTTAAAAGTAAGCTTGTTTTCAACAGACAAACCGACGAACGAACAGACGGACGGACATCGATATATCGTCTTAAAATCGATCGAGGGTCATGAATATTTATACTTTATGGGGTCCTAGACCAATACTTCAAAGTGTTACAAACGGAATGACAAACTTATATTTACTCTCTATCACTAAAGTAGAGGGTCTAAAATATTTTATACCCTCCAACAATTTAAAAAAAGTTTCTACGTCCCAGTTACTAACATTTCTGAAAAATTTTATTTTGTGTTTCGCAGTAAAAAAAAATTTATAAAAATGCTTTAAGGAAAAAAAAAATTTGAAACATTTTTCAATTTCCGAAAAAAACCTACGTGATATAAATGAAACAGAGTCATTATTTTGTTTTCATTGAAACAATGAAAATATTCATAAGATTATTAAAATATCATTGGTAATGGGTACTCCTTCCCGCCTCGCTTACCTGGTAATGGCTTTGAATACAACTAATTACCATTAGCATTACTTTGCGCCCAATAAGGCAAAATGTAGTTACCTCCAACGACATCACCGTGTTAAAGTAATTAACATTGGAACTGGGAGGTAACTACCCAGCAAAAAAGTGCGGAGTACTTCTATTTGGAGTGCTTTAAAACTATAACAAATGTAATGAAATACAACAAAAATAACCAAAAACACAAAGGCATTTCTTTTCTACTCCATTAAAAGTTGATATTCAGCTCATAACTCATTACCTTCCGCGACACTTCCATACAAAAGTATGTAGATATTCAGTAGATAAGAAGTAGCTTTCAAACAACTTCCAACAACTTCCCTGGAGTAGTTCTTATCTACTGAATATCTACTTACATTTGTATGGAGTTGTCGCGATAGGTAACGAATTAAGAGCTGAATCTATGAATTCTGAAGTAGAAAAGAATGTTTGTGTGTTTTTGTCTTGTGTTTTTTGTTATTTCTATTGTATTTCATTACATTTGTTTTAGTTTTAAAGCACTCCACTGGGAAGCGGTAGTAACTTTTTTAGCAGGGTAGTTACTCATATTTTTGCTTACACCTTAAGTTAATTACTGGTAAACGAAGTTTTTGCTGGGTAAGGAACAAATTTCATAAAATTTACTTCATTAGATTTCGTAGTTTCTTTCATAAATTTCATTTAATTTCATCTGTCAGTCTTTAGTTTACGCGCAAAAAAAAACAGCAGATCAGAGCGGAACGAAATAATTTTGTGTTTTTTTTTTTTGAAAATTTTTTTTTGAAATTCAAAATGAAATGTTATTGATTAATTATAAGTATTTAATAAACTCGCATTGTTTTTTATTTTTACGTGGTTTTACTAAGGTATTAAAAGTTAAGGTTATAGTAAAATTTTGTGTGAAAAAACTGAGTGAAATCTATAGATATAAAATAAAAAATGTGTGAAAGTATTTTTTTCTTACTTTTTGCGATTTTTTCAGACTAATTCATGAAAGTTACACTGAAAAGTAAATTATTAATTTTATATTTACTAAATTCGCTCTTTTTTTTTTTTTTGTTATTTCGTGGTTTTATTAATGTTTTACAATTCAAGGTTGGAGTAAAATTTTGTGTGAGAAAACTAACAATAAGTGAAAACCATAACGTGTATTGCACAGGCACGGATAGTGTTTCAGTATTATTATTTTTAATTCTTTAAAACGATCTTTACAATTATACTTTTGAAAAAGAAAATGTTGGGGAAAATCCCACTTTACATAGGCTTAAATTTATTAAAAAAACAAAAAGCTCAGGGAAATAATAAAAGAAGAAGGAATAGTACTATCACACAAAGCAAATAAATCAATAAAGCCACTGTTTACACAAACAAAAACAAAAATTGACAAAGAAGACCAAAGCAATGTAGTATATGAAATAAAATGTGCAGGGAGAACGGATGAAAGTTGTAATAAAATTTACATTGGAACCACAAAACGAAATTTAGGAATTAGAATGTCAGAACACGAAACGGACATCAAAAAGTACCGACTATCTACTGCACTTGCCCAACACTGTTTCGAAAATTCACACACAGCTGATATTGAAGGAACAAGAATACTACATAAAGAACGAAAATATAACAAACGATTTACATTGGAAAGCTTAAGCATACAACAAAAAACAAACATAGCAGTCAACAATAAGACAAATAAAGACAACTCTAATGCAAATTACAATATTGCACTTGCTTAACTTTTAGTTTAATTCCAACTGTGATACCTAGCATTAAGAAACAATTTTACTGTGATGTTTTGATTAATTATTTTTGCATTTATTTAAAATTATGTGTTATATGTCGTGCCATTTGTGTCGTGAAAAACATCTTTTATTTAAAACTAAATGTAAATCTGACTAAAAGAATATATGTAAGTCTTATTGTTGAAATAATATTATGGGTTTTGTTGTTGTTATTAAAATATTGTTCTTTTGTAAATGTTGCCAGATTCAATAAAAATTCATGCCCTGAAGATGTTGGAAAAATGCCAACGAAACGTCGGATAGAAAATGAATAAATAAATTTTTTATTTACATTTAGGAAGAAAACTGACCTTAAAAGCCCGTTTTTAGAAATAATTTATATAAAAACCAATTAATCATGAAAATCTGGAACATTATGAATTATTTCATTGTCCGTCTGTCCGTGTGTCCGTCTATGGAAATGTCGATTACGGTCAAATTATTAAGCAGATATGGCCAAGACTTCGTATATTTACTTGTTGTTGCTGTAGTCTGTTTGGTGTTGCATTTGAGCAAAATCGGTTCAGCGGTTCAAAAGTTATGAAAGCAAATGTAAGGACACCTCGAAAATTTTGGTACATTCAACATAACCTAAAAACACAAAATGCTGTAATTCGGCTGCTGGTTGACACATATGTACAGAATTGATCACCGAATGGTATTTAAAGAAGTAAAAACATAGAATAAAAAAAAATAAATCGCCGAATTTTTTCTGTTTTACCAAAAATTTTTTTTCGCGGATTTTTTTTTTTTTCAAAACATTTTTTTTTTTTTTTACAAATAAACTTTTTTTACATTGGGGGGGGGGGGACCAATACATTCGGCTAGGTAGAATTTATTTTTATACTTGTTTTCATTAAAGTTATGAAAAATTTTCATTAAATGCAATTTATATTTTGTATAAACAATTTTCATCAATTTAATGAAACTTGTTCTTTAAATTACCTTTTATGATATCTATTTCATTAATTCAATGAAACCCTACAAAGGTTCCTTTTTAACTTTTTTTTCATACACACAAAAAATCTTTGCAAATTACTAGGAAAAGTCTCGTAATCCTATTTTACCAATATTTGACAGTTTTTTAACAAACAAATTTGGATCGAAATTTACATTTTTTTTTGTAATTTTACAATTTTTTTTTTTTGTAATTTTACAAATTTCCAAGATAATTTTACAAAAAAAAATCTAGTAAATTCACGAAAATTCCTTGTAATTTTTATTGCGCCAAAATGTAAATTTATTTTTTTATTGGTAAAAAGCTTGTAAATTTACAAAATTTTTGGTAACAAGCTTGTAAAATTACTACCCAGCAAAAACTTGGTAATGACACATCATTACCATTCGAATTACTTAGTAATGACAGAAAATTGAATTTAGCATTATTTTGAAATGAAAAATAAGGACTTATAAATAATGACTTACCTTAGTCATTATAATAAAATAAAATAAAAATCAGAACTAGAATTTCTATTTTGACTCACTGTACATTATTTTGATTAAAATAAAATAAAATAAAATAAAATAAAATAAAATAAAATAAAA
The DNA here is from genome assembly GCA_963921195.1 of Pegoplata infirma. Lineage (NCBI taxonomy): Eukaryota > Metazoa > Arthropoda > Insecta > Diptera > Anthomyiidae > Pegoplata > Pegoplata infirma. Next base: position 136,954 of record CAWUER010000152.1, read on the forward strand.
TAAAATAAAATAAAATAAAATAAAATAAAATAAAATAAAATAAAATAAAATAAAATAAAATAAAATAAAATAAAATAAAATAAAATAAAATAAAATAAAATAAAATAAAATAAAATAAAATAAAATAAAATAAAATAAAATAAAATAAAATAAAATAAAATAAAATAAAATAAAATAAAATAAAATAAAATAAAATAAAATAAAATAAAATAAAATAAAATAAAATAAAATAAAATAAAATAAAATAAAATAAAATAAAATAAAATAAAATAAAATAAAATAAAATAAAATAAAATATTTTTTTAAATTTTTTTTTTTTTTTATAATTTTTTCATTACCTATAAGTATATGAGTCCCTTAAATTTCTGAAAGTTGTTTGGTTAGCCCTATATGGAACTATAAGAAAATTGCGTTTTTGGTTTTTCAAATTTGCAAAAACTGGGCTTAGGAAGCGTGGTCAAATATTAGAAAAATGGTAAAATTTGTGTCGAGTTGCCTTGATTAAATATTTATCACATTAAAACGGAATGCACCACAATCTCAGAAAAAAATTTTTTTTTTTTTTGGAAAATTTTCAGAACCCGTTCTGAAAATTTCCATTTTTTAAAAAAGTCAATTTATCAAAAATCCGGCCACTTTTTTTTTTAAGTTTAGATGTTTGTCCATCCACACAAAAAAATTCAGAAACACGTTCGCCGTTGTTTTCGAGAAAATCGCATTTGAATTTTAAATTTCATAACAATTTTTTAATTTGCTTGTATTTTTTTTTTGTTTTAACGTTGCGAATGATTTTTATCAATTGCATAAATATTACTCATACGATCTGTTGAAACAAAAAAATACAAGCAAATTACAAAACTGTTATGAAATTTGAAATTCAAATGCGATTTTCTCGAAAAAAAAACGACGAACGTGTTTCTGATTTTTTTTCTGTGGATGGACAAACATCTAAACTTAAAAAAAAGTGGCCGGATTTTTGATAAATTGACTTTTTTAAAAAATGGAAAATTTCAGAACGGGTTCTGAAAATTTTCGAAAGAAAATAACAAATTTATCAAGGCAACTCGCCACAAATTTTACCATTTTTCCAATATTTGACCACGCCTCATAAGCCCAGTTTTTGAAAAATTTAAAAACCAAAAACGCAATTTTCTAAGTTCCATATAGGGCTATCAATACACCCCTATTCAGAAGTTTACGGTACACATGTTTTTTTTCGCTGGACATTTGGTTTGGAATGCCTTATAATTGTAATTTGTAATTAATACTGGTTTGATAATCATTACATTTGGCACATTTACTTGTAAATGTAATGGGAAAGGTAATTCGAATCAGAAGTATTTATAACTTTTGAATTTCCCATTACACATTTCTTTACTTGGTAATGCAAGTTTTTGATGGGTACGAACTCTCGTAAAATAGGAGGTAGCAAAAAATCTAGTAAAATTACGAAACCTCATTGTAAATTTTGTAAATTTTTTTTTGTCAAAAAATTTTTAAATTTACAATTTTATTGATAAAAACCTTGTAAAATTACAAAATTGTAGGTGAAAATTTTTGTTAAATTTGAGGTAGCAAAAAAAAATAGTTACAAATTTCTCTTGTAATTTTAAAAGGTTTTTTTTTGTGTAACACTAATGTAGATTTTCATTATTGTCTAGTACAAATATCTATCAGTGTACAATCCTCGGAGGCAATACGCGCGAACAAGAAGCTTAGCAGCTATTTCTACCCTAACCTAATGATATTCTAATCTATCTTAAACCACATAATACGTATTAAGCAAATTGGATATAATTTGTATTTTCTTTTTCCTCATTAGTATGGATAACATTTTTTTTTATTTAACTTTTATTACTTCAAATCCTTTTTAAATTGGCTTTTTAATATTAGACTAACAAAAAATATGTTTTTTAAGGGTAACAGCAGCATTAAACCAACAAACAACTAATTTTTAAGCCCAAATCGTACAAGTGAACCCTTTTTGCATGCCTTCTTAAATTCTTTAAAAAAAAGTACTTCCCTTATTTATCTTAAATCTTAATAGGTTGTTGTTAAAAACGTTTTTTTCTACAATTGTTTGTAAATATTTTTGGTTCAGAGATTTTTTATTTTTTTTTTCCAATTTATTCTTTTTTCTAGAGTGGACATTAAATTAAATTTTTAAACATTTTTATAAGTTTTAAGTGTTTTTTTTTTCTTCTCTGTAATATCCTTTTTATGTTTAAGTAAGAAAACACTCTGAAAATACTTGTACTATTTTACCCTTGTTTCCTTAAACTCCTTAAGAAAAAAAATATAGAAGAATTTGTTTACTTTACCATCATCTTATTGAAAACTTCCTTGTTTCTCATCTGTTTGGTCTGTTAAGATTTGTAGTGACAAAATAGCTTTTGATACTTTTTTTATGATTATAATCCATTTTTTATTCCTTTTGGATTTTATGCCATTTTTTTCTTATTTTGGTTTATTTAAGTTTTTCTTTTTCTTTCTTTGCTGGCTTTATTTTTATTGTTATTAAGTGTTATAGCTGTATTATTTGAGGGAGAAAAATCCTTTTTTTAGGGTTGTAAGTATTTTGTTAAGGATTTTTATTTATATTTTTTTACAACATTTTGAGGTTTTACTATCATTGATAGAGGTTTATAATCAAAAAAATATACAAGGTGTTTTTTTTTTGTTTATTACTAAGATTTTAGCAAAAGGTGTAACACTTTTTTTTATACCGCAGATAAAAATCTTTCAAATTTTAATGAGATCGCAGATAAATTTCTTTAAGAAAGGTTTTTTGTGTTATTTTGTCGTAGGACTGAAAATTATAAACTTATTTTAATTATGTTAAATAATAACATATTTTCATTTTCTTTTCTTTTTAGGTAAATTTACATTTTAAAACTGTGGATCTTCAATTATAAGGTAAAATAAAGTGCTTAGATATATTTTAAAATGAAATCGGAATCTTTTTGAGCTCCTTATTTAAACTATAAAAAAATGTAAGATTTCAAAAAAAAACCTTGCAAAAGTATTTTTTATACTTCTAGCTTTTTACCAATATCATTGTAAATTTACAACTTTTTTGACGCGATTTAATTTACAAGGAATTCTCGTATCTTTACTAAATTTTTTGTAAAATAACCTTGAAAATTTAAGCATTTACGAAAAAAATTTTAAAATTACAAATAAAAAATTAAATTTCGGTCGAACTCTTTTTCTAGTAATTTGACAACGTTTTATTTTTGAGTGTAGTTTATCTCAATTACTTTATTAAAACATAGTAAATTAAAAACAGTAATTCCTGAAATTAAAAATTACACTGTGCAACAAATTTTAGGTTATGGAGTGTATCTTAAATGAGAGAATAAGACAACGGTTTGGGAGTTAATCCCGCCAAAAACACACTCGGCTTGTTCAAAAAAAGGACAAAGATAGAAAGGTTTGTCCTTCCCAAATAAGTTGAAATCACCCTGGAAATATCTAACGAGGCAAAATAACTGTGTGTGATTCTTGGAAAAGGAAAACAGAGATCTACAGGAGAACTTTCGAAAAAAGATACGGTCGAAAACCGTATATTATACACATGATGTATGGTGCGATAACACTGTGTAACAATTTTGGGGTCTCGAGTGTATCCTGAATGAGAAAAAAAAATTTAATTATAATAATAGAAGACCTAAACCCGCGAAGGATTTTGAATGGCCCACAGAAGTTTTGAATTTTTTTCAAAGGCGTTTTGAATAAGTAAAAAAAAAGTATTAAATCTAAGTCTGAAGCAAATAATGTTAAAAGATGTCTTCAGTGAAATTTAATGACGGCTCTTTTCTTAAAACATCTTATCCCTATATCTCCCATTTTAAGTGGTCATTTTGTACTTTTTTAAGCTTCCCTATTGAACAAAAATAAAACGTGCGTTTTAAGGGTTAAAATGATCTGCAAAGATTTTCTGCATCAACACTCACTAGGGGTATTCAAAGATCACAAGTTCGTGGAAAAAGTACAAAATGTTTAAAAAGTAAACTTGTAAATTATCACATACTTTAAAAATATTTTTCATCAAAGTCGTGCAAAATAACAAATGTTATAAATCTGCTTCTGAGCTCAATATACAGAAAATAAAATCGTCAAATTTAAATCAACAAACATCAATTGTAAATCAACCAAACATTTAGTAAAAACGGCCGCCTGTTAGTCCATAATACAAAACTTCGATTTTGTTTTCAACAAACTCAGTCAAGTTAATTTATTTCAAAATTCTTTTATCATGTTAATAAATAGTTTTTCTGTTTGTTAAATACATACATAGTTGGGCAATGATAGAAATTTGTATGGAAAAATGATTCAATGAAATCGATTTCATTGAGCATTTTATATGAAAAAATCTATGACTCAATGAGTTGGGCCCAACTCTGGTTAAATATATTTGTTGAAAACAAACAATTCATTTGTCAGAACAACAAATTTTGTTTGTTGAATTTCTTTGTAAAAAAAAAAATTAAGATTTTTTACTTTTTTTAGATCCACAAATTGTGTTTGTGTTTGTTGAATTTCTTTGTTGAAAAAAAAACTAAATTCTTGGTTCAACAATTAAAATTTGCAAACATTTGATGATATTACAAATTTCCGTATAGGAGCACTTGCAGTGAAAAAATTTATTGTATTCATAAATATGGGGGTCAATATAACAATTCGTTTTTTTCTGTGTAACGTTAATAGCTGCAGTAAAACTTGATGGCGGATCTTTTCTCAGAATATATTAACCCTCTATCTCCCATTTGTATGTGTCATTTTGGCCCTTTTTTCAAATATCCTCTTAGAGCACGACTACGGCGTGCGTTTAAAGGGTTAAATGTTCTACAAAAATTTTCTGCACCAAATTTTACTAGGGGTTGTCAAAGGTCAAAAGTTTGGAAATTATTCGAAAATGACAAAAATTGAATTATCGGTTATTTTGGTCAGCTAATTGAATAAATTGGAGCCTTATCGATTAATCGATTTAGAGTGATAATTTTTGGTTAAAATCATACGACCTTAAACAAGATAAAACAAAACGTAAATTACACAGCCACTTGAAATTTTAAAATTACCAATAGTTTCCTAATTCCAATTGGGCGTTTCTTAATTTCAATTGCTTTTGTGCATTGGTTTTTCCAAATTTTTAACTGTGATTTTGCTTTTCGAAATTTCAATAGGCTTTTCTAAATTTCATTTGGAATTTTAAAATTTCAATTGAGATTTCCTACCCAGTTGAAAAATGTGTCACTGGGGAAATTTACGGGGTGATTCCTATAGGAAATATCTTCAGGTTCTGACAAATCGTAGGTCATCCTTGATGACATACGTTAACATTGCCAGCACTGTATGTTTGTTTTAAGAGTGTGGACAAATCCTCAAAGACGTCGAAAAGGAAATGTCTTCAGAATAACAGTATAAACAGTATAAATTAGAATTTTAAATCTGAGCAACCCTTCAATTTCCAAAGAAAAATATGGCAATATTATCGATTTATTTGAAATAAAACCAAAATCTAACAAGTAGTATAGAAGTAATAAATAGACAAACAATTTCCAAATAAAGTTTGGAACAATTAGTTAGGTGTGGGACTAATAAACTGGAGCTTCCAGGTTCAAATCCAGTTGGGACTTGAAAAGGTGAAAAGTTTTTTCTAAATATAAGAAAAATAATTTATGAAGCAAAATGGAATAAAAGTAAAAACTAAAGGAAATACAAAATTTTTTGGTATTTTCGTATGACAAACGTCAGACATTTCCCCAAAGAAGTCTTAGGTGACATGTCCCCAGAAGGTAAGCATATCCTGACTACTGCTGACTTTGAGTGAGGACATTTTGAAAATTTATATGAAACTGTCCTCAACTCTGTACATAGAGATGCCTTGTGGATGTCAGAAGTGACTTCGATATGTCACCGCCCCGTCACTGAGGATCGTTCGATGACGTTGCCAACTGGGACTTCATCAATTTAGGTACCCCTATTTACCTCAAAAATTTTAAATTTTATAATATCTCCTTCTCTGAAGTTATTTCTGCAGAAGGACAAATGCTACATATCAAAATTTTTCCCTTCTGGGGTTTTTAGTTCATTAGTTATAAAAAGAACCATTTTTCCCCTTTTCCTATTTTTGTCTCATAAGAAAAAAAAGTACCAAAAGTTCTATTTTTTACACTTTTAGTTATTCCAAAATATTCATTATGCAGAATGTTTTTTTTCACCTATGGATCCTACATACGAAATTTATAGACTCTAACCAGACTTTCAGGAACTTTAAAAAGTACCAAAAGTACACTTTGTTGCCCCCATTAGTTTTGGAATTTCCAGAAATAACTTTTTCCAAAATATTTTTACTGAAAAATTCTACATTCATAATTTTAAGTTTATAAGGTCATTATTTCAGGAAATTGAAAGGGTACCCAGAAATACACTTTTTTAGAAAGGGAATTACCAAAAAGTACTTTTTCTATAATGTTTTTTATTCACCTATGGATCCTCTAATCAGAATTTCAGGAACTTTTAAAAGTACCAAAAGTACACTTTATTACAATCATTAGATTCGGAATTTACAAAAAGTACTTTTTACAGAATGTTTTTTTACCGAAGGATTTTACAATAAGAATTTCAAGTTTATGAGGCCATTATTTCAGGAAATTTAAAGAGTACCAAAAGTAAACTTTTTACCCTTTTAGAAACGGAATATCAAAAAAGTACTTTTTCTTGAATGTTATTTTTTTTTTCATGCTACATTGCAAATTTCCAGTATCTAGATCATTATTTCAGGATATATTAGAAGTACCAAAAGTACAACTTTTAACCCTGCTACAAAGCGGAATTTCGCAAAAAGTACTTTTTCCAGAATACTTTTTTCACCAAAGGATTCAGCTTGCCAAATTTCAAGTTTATGTCAGAAAATATAAAAAGTACCGAATGTACAGTTTGTTTAAAAACTACCAAAAGTGTAATTTTTTACCCCTTTTACGACCCTTCGAAATGGAATTTTCAAAAATTACTTATTTAAAAATGTTTTTTTTCAATGCAGGTTCCATCTTCCCAAATGTCAAGTTTCTACAACCATTATATATGGGGGTTTTCGTGTCAACTGACACAACTTTTGAAACCGATGTCTTCCGATCGGGATGAAATTTGCACCAAGGTTAGTCCTATTGGATAGTAGTTCAGACACAATTTTTCAGCGAGATCGGTCAAGGACTCTCTGAGTTAGAGGGGGTCGAAATTTGACATTTTGGCCAAAGAGGTGTTTATTCTCATCCATGTAACTTCTTACCTATTGTTTTTAGCAAAATGTGTCCCAAAGAGTTTAGATAGCTATTTCTTCAGTCTTTCGAAAAAAAATTATAAAAAAAATAAAAAAAAAATTTTTGATTTTTTTTCTTAAAAATCTAAAATTTTTTTGACTTTTTCCTCAAATTGGGCCCTTTTTTTTTTTTTTTTTTTGATTCAAAAGAAAGCTTAGGTCTTTTCCTTTAAGAGCTATGGGGTCACTTAGTGGGATGCGAGTGGGATATCTATGAAAAAATAATTTTTTTAACTTTGGAACACAAAAAACGGTTCTTCAATTTGCACTATTAGGCGTGGGATAGCTAACCAGTTTTCGATTTCGATCCGCGACACCCTCTAATTTTTATAGGTTCAAAAAAGAAAGCACGAGCCAAAAAATAAGGGCGGTGGGGTGGGGCCATATGGCTCCTCATCGGGGTCAAAATTGGGCGTAATGAGGTTACAATCCTCAAAAAGCCCCACAACTGCCCTAGAACTGCCCACGGAGGGGTGCAATGTGAGACCGACCTCTATTAATTTTCTGCCCCGAACATTTTTCTTGAATGTACCTAACCTCTATTTCCACTTCCTAAGGGGGCTCCCATACAAAATGACATTTTTATAAAATTTGCCCTACCGCTCTAACTGTCCATAGGGTGCCCCTAGAGAAGTAAAATATATGACCGACCCCCAATATTTTTTCATCTCCAACATTTTCTCAGAATATACCTACCCTTTATTTTCAACTCTTAAGGGGGTCCCCATACATTTTTTTTATTTTTTTATTAGTTTTTAAAAATACATGTTTTTATAACGTATGGGAGCCCCTTAAGGAGTGGAGATAGGGTGTTATTATGTTCGGACAAAATGTTGGTAACTAAAAAATAATGGGGGTTGGTGATAATTTTTGCCTCTCTAGGAGGCACGGTAGGGGCGGTAGGAGCTGGTTAAATAAAACAAATTTATAAAAAATAAAAGAAATGTATGGGGACCACCTTAAGGGTTAAAGATACATTGTAGGTGTGTTCGCAAAAAATGTTGGAATTAATAAAATAATGGGGGTCGGTCATACATTTGGCTCCACTTGGGGCACTTTAGGGTAAGTTAGAATGGTAGGATCAAATTTTTTAAAAATGTTTTGTATGGGAGCCCCCATAGGAAGTGGAAATAGGGGTAAGGTATGTTCAAGAAAAATGTTGGGGGCAGAAAATTATTGGAGGTTCGTCTCACATTGCACCCCTCCAGGGGCGTTTCTAGGGCAGTTTTGGGGCTTTTTGAGGATTTTACCTCTTTACGCCCAACTTTGACCCCGATGAGGGGCCATATGGCCCCACCCCACCGCCCTTATTTTTTGGCGGTGACATGACATAATCCCCACGGACATAATCCCCATTTCCGTCATGGGGATTATGACCAAATTCATTTCGGTCATAATCCCCATAATGGTAGTGGGGACTATGACCGAAAATAATTTGGACATAATCCCAATAAAAAACGGACATAATTCCCAGATTTATGGGGATAATGACAACATAACAAATGGTCATAATCCCCATTACAGGGATTATGTCCACTATACTAGTTGGTCATAATCCCAAAAATTGTATTTTTTTTTTTTTTTGCCTTAAAAGTTTTTCTGCGTAGCCGGCCTTCGGCCGGGCTTAGGGATTACAAACTCCATGCATTAAACCCACCCTCTCCGCAAAAAACGGGGATTATGACCGAAATTTCTTTGGACTTAGTCCCCATAATATGAATGGGGATTATGACCGAATAATTTTCGGTCGTAATCCCAACAGGGAACGGACATAATCCCCATTGGGATTATGACCGTTTTAGAAACGGTCATAGTCCCCACAACTATTATGGGGGTTATGTCCGTGATGAATTCGGTCATAATCCCCATTTCCGTTATGGGGGTAATGTCCGTGGGGATTATGTCCTGTCACCTTTTTTGGCTCGTGCTTTCTTTTTCGAACCTATAAAAATTAGAGGGTATCGCGGATCGAAATCGAAAACTGGTTCGCTATCCCACGCCTAATAGTGCAAATTGAAGAACCGTTTTTTGTGTTCCAAAGTTAAAAAAATAATTTTTTCATAGATATCCCACTCGCATCCCACTAAGCGACCCCATAGCTCTTAAAGGAAAAGACCTAAGCTTTCTTTTGAATCAAAAAAAAAAGGCCCAATTTGAGGAAAAAGTCAAAAAAATTTTAGATTTTTAAGAAAAAAAATCAAAAATTTTTTTTTTATTTTTTTTATAATTTTTTTTCGAAAGACTGAAGAAATAGCTATCTAAACTCTTTGGGACACATTTTTCTAAAAACAATAGGTAAGAAGTTACATGGATGAGAATAAACACCTCTTTGGCCAAAATGTCAAATTTCGACCCCCTCTAACTCAGAGAGTCCTTGACCGATCTCGCTGAAAAATTGTGTCTGAACTACTATCCAATAGGACTAACCTTGGTGCAAATTTCATCCGGATCGGATGACATCGGTTTCAAAAGTTGTGTCAGTTGACACGAAAACCCCCATATATTTTAAAAGACATAAATGTAAAATTTTTTTATAACCAAATTATTTATGCAATCATAAGCACATAAATATCATCAAACATTTGCACATACTAACATAAAAAAAATTTGTTTCTATGTCTCGACTATACGACATTAAGAAAATTTATCTTCACATTTTTTTTTATATTCTAAGGAAAAGTATATAACAGGTGTATAATATTATTTATGCACCAATAGGCGGATTTTAAAAGCATTTTGCATTATTTTACCTAGAATATCAACAGGATGTAAAAAATATACATGTTTTAATACATTTTTATGTATGCATTTTACAATCTTATTTTTATATATCAACTTATAAAGAAAGATATCCAAGCAATATGCTTTGATGTTGAGATATTTTTTTTTAGAAAAAAGTCTAAGATATTTTTCCAACAAAAAAAAATCAAAATTCTTTAAATGAAACTTAGGTTGAGATTCGGCAAAGCCGAAGTTTTTTTCAGCTGATAACAAACATTTTAGTAGCAAAATACTAAATTTACAACTTTTTTACACGATAAATTTTCACAGAATTCTCATGATTTTATGAGGTTTTTTGTACGAAAATTCCTAGAACAAATTAAGAGCTTTTTTTCAAATTTTTTTCTGAAATAGTCTCAGATTTTGAGAATTATTTTTTATAGGAATAGTTTCCGATTTGATATATTTTTAACATGATAATGTTTTTAGGCTGGTGTCTAATTTGAAATAAGTTGCAGGCCGCCACCTCAGTTTGACTATATAAGCTAAAAACAAAAGAATATAAGAATTACTATTTTCATTTTCCTAAAACCAAAAATTTCAGTAACTTGGGTTTGTAACTTGGATAATAATTCACCTCGTGGTGAATAAAACCGCTTATCACCAGCTGGTGAATAAAAAGTAACATAATTATTTTTTAACAAAAATTTTTTTTTTTTTCATCAATTTTTTTTTTCCATCAATTTTTTTTTTATCAATTTTTTCATCAAACTTTTTTTTTATAATTTTTTTTTTTTGTATCAAACTTTTTTTCATCATTTTTTTTTATCAATTTTTTTATCTATTTTTTATACCCTCCAATCTAGTGATAGAGGGTATATATAAGTTTGTCATTCCTTTTGTAACACATCGAAATATTGGTCTAGGACCCCATAAAGTATATATATTCATGATCCTTGATCGATTTTAAGTCGATCTAGCGATGTCTAACAACTAAACTGCACCCCACGACAAGAAAACAAATAACAACAAGTTTTACAAAACTGGTATTTCACCATGCTTTTAAAACTTGTTTAACGAGTTTTCAACAGTTTAAGGTGAAACAAATCTGAAATTCAGTGCTTAGCTTATAACTTTTGAACCACTGAACCGATTTTGTTGAAATTCTAAACCAAACAGCCTTGGGGAACAACAAATATATATGTTAAGCTTCAGCCCCCTCAGAATTGTCTTTCGAAAGTTATAGTGGTTTTAATGTTGTAAATTCGAAAAATACCCTTGCCGAAATTTACTCTTTTGCTCATAACTTTTGAACCACTGGACCGATTTTGCTGGATTGCAATACCAACCTGACCCGGTAAATGGAGAACATATATGTCAAACTTCAGGAGCCTCCGTAAAGTCTTTCAAACGACAGACAACGGACAGAGCAATTTTTTGAAATTTTTTTTAGAAAATTACTATCTGATAACATTGTGGAGGGTATTTATAGATTCGACCAAGTCGAATTTAATTTTTCTACTTGTTTTTTCATCAATTTTTTTTTTCATAAAATTTTTTTTTTTCAAAAATTTTTTTCATCAAAAATTTTTTTTTATCAAAATTTCGTCAACTTTTTTGTTTTTTCATCAAACTATTTTTTGTAAATTTTTTTTACCACAATTTTTTTTAATAAATTTTTTTATCACATTTTTTTCATAAATTTTTTTTCATCAAAATTTTTACTATCAATTTTTTTCTCACCAAAAATTTTTTTTCATGTTTTTTTGCATCAATTTTTTTCACAAAAAATTTTTCTTTTCATCAAACGGCGCTGGTTTTATCACCGTCAGCAAAATTCTTGGGGGTAAGATTGGACTCTAAGCTAAATTGGAATGAAAATCTTAAGGAAAGAACAAGGAAAGCGTATGCGGCGCTTTACTCATGCCGAAACCTAAACTATTTCACTGGTTGTACACTGCTGTTGTTCGACCTGTGGCAACATATGGTTGTCATGTTTGGTGGCCAGTGAATATTTTTGAAGTTATCGAGTTTTTTAATTCTCAAGACCCCAGTGATCCCCTAAAATCACGTATCTCAAAAACTAAGCAAGGTAGAGCGAAACGGACACAAATTTTGGATCAAAAACTATGACGATTTTTAAGGAACCCAACTAGGTCTGGGCCCATCGGGGTCTGGACCTATTATGTCCGAACCCAATGGGGTCCTCAAATGTGTATGAACTAAGATGAAATAAAAAAAATTTCAGTTAACTAATTTTTAGCAAGACATTTTTGATACCTTTACCAAAAAAATTGTGGGTTCAAAATCAGCAAATTTTCTTGTAGGTTTACAAGCTTTTTTTGCTAACTTTACAGTTTTTTTTTTTTTTTGAGTGTGGTGTGCACAGCTCTGAATTAAATATTGATGAATCTTTCCGCTTGCAGAATGATTGCAGCATTTTTCAGGCGGAGATCTTTGCGATCGCCAAGGCAGCGGAGCTAATCTCGATAAGGCCAATATTCTACAGCGATATTGCTTTCTTCATCGACAGCCAAGCGGCTTTAAAGGGGTTAACTACGGATAATATCAACTCCAAGGTAGTCAGCCGCTGCCACAGAGAACTACAAGTTCTCAGGGAGCAGCATAATATACGACTGTGTTGGGTATCTGGTCACAAGGATATTAGTGGTAATGAGAAAGCGGGTGTGCTTGCGAAGGCAGGCGCAAGCCTTCCACATGAGCTCGCCGTTGAGGGAGTGTTTCCACCACTCTACCTTATTTTTCATAATATTAAGCTGGACACTAGAAACAAGTGGATAAATAGATGGACGATATCAAATGATAGCATACAAACGAAAATGCTATGGGACGAAAAATCGTAGGGTAACAGCAAAATTCTTCTGGATATGGACAGAAGACAGATAAGATCAGTAATAAACCTTATCACAGGGCATAATAAACTCGCGAAACACATGGTAAGAATCGGGGTTATGTCAGACGATACTTGCAGATGGTGCAATGAATCTGTCGAGGACAGCTTCCATTTCTTATGTGAATGCCCTGCATAAGCATTTAGAAGATTTAAATGTTTAGGTTCTTATGTCTTTCAGGATATTCAGGACCTTCGAGGTATAAACCCTTGGCTACTCATGTCATTCATATAAGCATCAAAGTGGGAAACATAAAAATGCGTTTTTTTGGGTAAGAACAACATTGAATGGAGAGAAGGAAGGAAACAATAGCAGGAATCATAATGGGCCAAAATTGGCCTCTATGGATGTCATTCTAAACAAAATTTTTATTTTTTTTTGGGATTGGCGTCATCCTCATTAACCTAACCTAAACTTTCATCAAAAAAATTCATCAAAAACTTTTTTTAATCAAAAATTTTTTTCACCCAAAATTTTGGGTTCATTAAATTTTTTTTATCATAATTTTGTTTTTCGTGATAAAAAATCATTTGTTTTACCAAAACTACATTTTCACCAAGTCTAAGATTTTCACATAAAAATTTTACATTTGTTTATCAAATGTACATTAAACAAGTGAGAGTGTTATATTCTTTGGTGCCGAATTTTTAATGCTCTCAAAAATGTGAAAACACTGTTTTGCACTTATTTTTGCACTCACTTAAGAAATGTACAGCTCTTTTGGTTTTTTAATGGGGTCCTCGACTGATATTTCAATTCTTTTTGCATGAAACAGCAAAGTAATGTAACATTTTTGTTTTTCTGTAAAGACAGTTGAGCTCAGGCTCTAATTATAATTATGTATTATAATTTTTCAAGCATGTTATATATGGTTTGAATTGAGAAAGGTGTGAAAGAAAAATTTATTTTTCTAAAAATTAAAGACATCCTGGTTCGTTTTTTACTAGTTTCATATAATCCAGTTATTATAATCATCAGAAAAACTTTTAATATCAAATTTATTCAGTTAATAGTCAATTTTATTCTATATGTGAAAATTATTAACAGATCGCAGCCGCCAGGGATTGAACCCATGATCTGTAATGTATTTGCTATTAACTGCCTCCTGGCGGCTGCGATCTGTTAATAATTTTCACATATAAAATAAAATTGACTATTAACTGAATAAATTTGACATTAAAAGTTTTTCTGATGATTATAATAACTGGATTATATGAAACTAGTAAAAAACGAACCAGGATGTCTTTAATTTTTAGAAAAATAAATTTTTCTTTCACACCTTTCTCAATTCAAACCATATATGTAATGTAACATTATTTTTTCTAAAAAAAACTTTGCTTTGGCAAGTACACCCAAATCTTCCGCAAAACATTATCATGATTTAATTTTTTGGGCAAGAGTACAAAATTCGCAGGCATTTTTTAAGAGGAATCTTAGATTCTGGCACATTTTTCCCAAAGAAAAATTCTCTGATTCTGGGAGATTTTTCTCAGATACTGTAAGACTTTTCTCACACATTTTATTTCATAACCAAATTTTAGCTTGGGATGCACTTTTTATTGACTTATAAACCATTTAAAATGCATATTGCTTGACTTATAAACCATGACAATACTAAAAAGCACATTATCACTTTTTATAAAAAATACGATATAAAATGTAGGAAATAAAATTTCGTTCATATTGTTATGAATGGATGGAAAAATGTATAAAAAAAAATGTTTTTATTTGTTTAAATCAATAATATAAAACATATGGAAAATTCCCTTGAATGTAAAAAGAAAAACAATACCTATAAAGCATTTAAAATACATAAATCTTCACACAAAAAAAAAATAAAAAATAAATGTTGAGTAAATTTTTAATACTATTGAGTAAAAAATTACTTAATTTTGCACCAGTAAACGATTTAATAGTATTGAGTAAACTTTTAATAAAAAATTATTAAACTCTTAATAAAAAATTTGGGTAAATTACACCGCTCAACAAATCGAAGGTTTGTGGCTCCGGTTTCAAGTTTCAAATAAAATTTTAAAAGATTTTGACTCGCTGATTCTAAATCTGTGCTCCAAATTTTTCCATCACGTCTAGAATTTTAATTATTCGCGGTTGAAAATGCGAAAAAACGCGATTTTTGCATTTTATGAAAGCCTGCACAGCAGCCACTGGGTGGAATAAAAATCTGGTATAAAGCGTTGGAGTAGAATTGAACTATGATCTCAAATATATTATCAAAAAAATTTGAAGTTGTTGCACTATTATTTGCCAAACATGTATTTAAAAAAAACACTGTGAAAAAAATTAGAAAAAGCACCATTTTTAAAAGGCTCTAAAACAAAAACCAGATGATCAATCTTTACTGTGATGAGCTCAAACTTTAGGCAAAAGTTCATTCTTTATAGACTTTTTAACCCATTAAAGATATCTTCCCGTTTATACGAAAAATAATACAGAAAACTTAAATTTGTAAAATATTTATTTTTTTTAGTTTTTCTTTGAAAAATATAAAAAAAAACTAAGGTATCACCCTTACCTGTTTTACAAAAACGGTAATTTTAGCAGTATCATTTTAAAATGCAAGTTTAACCCAACCAAACGCAATAATTGGAAAAAAATTGTTGTCTATGTTGGAGATTATAGACAGGTTATACTTTTGCGCTTTATACCAGATTTGTATTCCACTGAATGGCTGCTGTGCATGCTTTCAAATAATGCAAAAATCGTCATTTTCGCATTTTCAACCGTGAATAACTAAAAATCTGGACGTGATGGACAAATTTGGACCACAGATTTGGAATCAGGAGATCAAAGTCTACTAAAATTGATCACAAGAATTCAAACCGGAAAATGAGTGTTGAGCGGTGTTATTAATTCACACAATTAAAACTTTACTTAAAATTTTTCAATATTTTTAAGTAACGCTTTAATTGTGTCATGTAACTTTTTAATTGTAAAATGTATCAATTTATTTTTTTAAAATGTTTTAATTTTTTTTTCAAAAAAATTGCTTTTTCAAACTTTACCAAATATACTTATGTCTTCAAGACAAAGGACAATTTTATAATGACGGTTTCAAACTTTTATATACATATACAAAAAACTATAAACTAAATGAGAATTCAAAACACCAAGAGAATAAAAAAAAACTATATATTAAATTTTTATTAAATTATTTACTCAAATTTTATTTTAAATTTTTGAGTAAGTTTTTAATTGTGTTAATTAAAAAATTACTCAAATTTGTTTAAAAAATTTCAAATTGTTTTTCTCAATATTATTTTCTGTGCAGATATATGAATATTTATTTTTTTGTTTTAACATTTGAAATAAAGAAAAGTTCAATGTAATTGTTGGTAATTTATTGTTTTATTAAAATATTTTACAATATGTATTTTTTTAAAATATAAAAATTTAAAGAACTTTTAAAAGTATTCCTTTTAATTCTGCAAGTTTTAAAAATGTCCATAAATTCGTTATCTTTTGTAAAAGATCATAATAAATTCATTTGTTTCCCTTTCAAAAAAAAAATATACATATTTGTATGGTATGTTTAGGGTTAACCATAAACATAAACCTTTTCATTTGTAGTCATAAATTTTCCAGGCATCTTTATAACATCTATATGCTTTTTTATGATAAAAAATAGCTCTATAATAAGAAGGAAAGTATACTAAGTTTTTGATCATGTTTGTACTGAAAAATACGAAATTTAAAGTTTTTTAAAGTCTAAAACTTGAAAAATATTTCAAGTTTTATTGTATATATAAATTTTGAAAATAAAATCAGAAAAATTATCTTTAAAAACACCAAAAGTCACAGAAATTTTGAAGAAAATTTTTTGATTTGTACAAATAATACACACAAAAAAATAAATTTTCCAATGAACAATTTTCATAGTATTTATGAACAAATTCATACAATTTATTAACTTTTTCATAATACTTATAAACTTTTTCATAGTATTTATGAAAAAAGTTAAATAGTTCTTAAATTTTACATATTATGATTTATTCATAAATGCTATGAAAAAGTTTATAAATATTATGAAAAAGTTAATAAATTGTATGAAGGACTATGAAAGTCGTTCATTGGAAATTTTTTTTTTGTGTGTATAAACCAATGGTTCCCAACCTTTGATTCTCGCCCCACTGGGGGGCAATTTGTATGCTTTAGGGGGC
Organism: Pegoplata infirma; assembly: GCA_963921195.1. Taxonomy (NCBI): domain Eukaryota; kingdom Metazoa; phylum Arthropoda; class Insecta; order Diptera; family Anthomyiidae; genus Pegoplata; species Pegoplata infirma. The sequence continues at coordinate 154,086 of CAWUER010000152.1, forward strand.
AACGGGCAAATTTTTAAGTTTTTTTTTGTTACATAAACTAAAAAAAAATATTATTTTAGTTTAATTATTTAGTTGATTGTTGAAAACTTTTTTTAAAAACTTTGTTTAAACGATGATTTTAAAAAAAAGTTTTCTTAATCAGAAGTAATTTTTGAATTTTGAAACAAAGTTGAAAAATTTACAATCTCTTCTAAGTGTAAGGGGGGCATTGTAGTGTTTTTAACATAAAAGTGGGGCATGACGCAGAAAAGGTTGGGAACCATTGGTATAAACCATTCAAACTTCCATTTTTTCTTTTGTAGCACATCATTTCAGTTTTTTTGTTATTGTCTCCATTGACTGACTCTATAGTTTTTACTTTTATATATTTAACATATGCTATTTTACACTTTTTAACATCAGCTCTTTATGTTGAGCTTTTATAAATTTTTTAACCCTAAATTCAGAAAAACAAAAGGACACCCAAATGACTAATAAAGCATAATTTAATGAAGCTTTTCTATACTATATAGTCTTATATTAACAAGCATCAACAACATATTCCCACACAAACACATACTAACACTAAAAAAAATAACGTCCAATTTATAACAACTAAAGCAGCAACAAAAAAATGATCTACAGTCGACTCTACATAACTGGAAACCAAAAAGTCCTAAAATTTTCTTTCTTTTAAAATGTAGAAGTGGATTCATTTGCCAAAACCCCTTAATACTCAATATTTTATAACTCTCACCTTAGCGTCCAACCTGAATCAAATTACGTCGCGTAAGGCGTAACGCCCAACAATTTTTCGTTTCTAATATTTAAATGTGAGCTACCTAAATCCAACGGACGTAAAAATTTAAAATTTGATGTGTTTGTTTTTGTTTTTTTTTACCTCTTGCGCTACGCATTTGATTCTGGTTCGACCCTTAAGCTGTGTTTACACCGTACCACTGATCCGTATAATTTTCGAAGATTTTTATAAATTAGTAACATTTTTCTGTAGCATTATTTTAGGCATTTTGTATATATATGAACCGAATAAAATCCCAGCAAAACAGTGACATTAAAAATTTTGTTTTTTAATGAATCGACTTAAGATTAAATAAATTGAAATATTTGTTTATAAATTTAGCAATATATGGAGTTTTATGTCGCTTTTAAATAACAATTATGTACATAGTTACTACCTGCCTAAAGTTATGCTACAAAAAAGTTAAGCTTTTTCATAAAAATCATATTACTCACAAGGAGAGTATTCCTGTTGTCAACCTGTAAATAATTTTAATAACAGTTATTATTTTAACAGTTATCGACAGTCGACTGTTCATAAAAAACACAAAAAACACTTCCGGTTTAAATAAACTATAGTTTATTATACACACTAACTCATTTACACATACAGACACACACATACATTCTCATGTCAAAGTACTAAATTACCCAAAGAGTAAAACAAACAAAACAACTCACTCCCCTACACACATACTTACAACATTGTATCCCTAACATGTTTTCGTATCTCTGTTTATGAACTAAAGCCCGACTATAGTGTAGACAACTAAAACAACAAATACAGCATTACAAAGGGTTTTCTCCCACATACGCATAATTTAAACGTTAAAATAACAAAAGGTAAAAAAGTAATTGCTTGTTTTTATTAAGGTGTACTCTTTGGAAAATATAATTTGTGGATTTTTTTATAAACATGAATTTAAAATTATCACTTGAAAACAATTTTTTCTGAAACAAAATTGTTTCAGCATCTGACATTTTTTCTATAAGACTTTTTCTATAAGAAAATGCTTCAGAATCTGCGACTTTTTCTATAAGAAAAATTAATCAATATTTGAGACTTTTTCTACAAGAGTCTTAAAAAGTCTCAGATTCTGAGACTTTTTAAATAAGAAAATTTTTTTAGAATCTGTGACATTTTCTATAAGAAAAAATTCTCAGAATCTGAGATTTCATCTGAACGAAAAATGTCTCAGAATCTGATACCTTTTCTATGAGAAAATATCTCAGAATTTGAGACTTTTTTAATAAGAAAAAAATCTCCAGAATCAGAGAGTTTTTCTATAACAAAAATTTCTCAGAATATGAGACTTTTTCTATAAGAAAAATGTCTCAGAATCTGAGACTTTTTCTGTAAGAAAAATGTCTCAGAATCTGAGACTTTTTCTATAAGAAAAATGTCTCAGAATCTGAGACTTTTTCTATAAGAAAAATGTCTCAGAATCTGAGACTTTTTCTATAAGAAAAATGTCTCAGAATCTGAGACTTTTTCTATAAGAAAAATGTCTCAGAATCTGAGACTTTTTCTATAAGAAAAATGTCTCAGAATCTGAGACTTTTTCTATAAGAAAAATGTCTCAGAATCTGAGACTTTTTTTATAAGAAAAATGTCTCAGAATCTGAGACTTTTTTTATAAGAAAAATGTCTCAGAATCTGAGACTTTTTTTATAAGAAAAATGTCTCAGAATCTGAGACTTTTTCTATAAGAAAAATGTCTCAGAATCTGAGACTTTTTCTATAAGAAAAATGTCTCAGAATCTGAGACTTTTTCTATAAGAAAAATGTCTCAGAATCTGAGACTTTTTCTATAAGAAAAATGTCTCAGAATCTGAAACTTTTTCTATAAGAAAAATGTCTCAGAATCTGAGACTTTTTCAATAAGAAAAATGTCTCAGAATCTGAGACTTTTTCTATAAGAAAAATGTCTCAGAATCTGAGACTTTTTCTATAAGAAAAATGTCTCAGAATCTGAGACTTTTTCTATAAGAAAAATGTCTCAGAATCTGAGACTTTTTCTATAAGAAAAATGTCTCAGAATCGGAGACTTTTTCTATAAGAAAAATGTCTCAGAATCTGAGACTTTTTCTATAAGAAAAATGTCTCAGAATCTGAGACTTTTTCTATAAGAAAAATGTCTCAGAATCTGAGACTTTTTCTATAAGAAAAATGTCTCAGAATCTGAGACTTTTTCTATAAGAAAAATGTCTCAGAATCTGAGACTTTTTCTATAAGAAAAATGTCTCAGAATCTGAGACTTTTTCTATAAGAAAAATGTCTCAGAATCTGAGACTTTTTCTATAAGAAAAATGTCTCAGAATCTGAGACTTTTTCTATAAGAAAAATGTCTCAGAATCTGAGACTTTTTCTATAAGAAAAATGTCTCAGAATCTGAGACTTTTTCTAAAAGAAAAATGTCTCAGAATCTGAGACTTTTTCTATAAGAAAAATGTCTCAGAATCTGAGACTTTTTCTATAAGAAAAATGTCTCAGAATCTGAGACTTTTTCTATAAGAAAAATGTTTCAGAATCTGAGACTTTTTCTATAAGAAAAATGTCTCAGAATCTGAGACTTTTTCTATAAGAAAAATGTTTCAGAATCTGAGACTTTTTCTATAAGAAAAATGTCTCAGAATCTGAGACTTTTTCTATAAGAAAAATGTCTCAGAATCTGAGACTTTTTCTATAAGAAAAATGCCTCAGAATCTGAGACTTTTTCTATAAGAAAAATGTATCAGAATCTGAGACTTTTTCTATAAGAAAAATGTCTCAGAATCTGAGACTTTTTCTATAAGAAAAATGTCTCAGAATCTAAGAAAAATGTCTCAGAATCTGAGACTTTTTCTATAAGAAAAATGTCTCAGAATCTGAGACTTTTTCTATAAGAAAAATGTCTCAGAATCTGAGACTTTTTCTATAAGAAAAATGTCTCAGAATCTGAGACTTTTTCTATAAGAAAAATGTCTCAGAATCTGAGACTTTTTCTATAAGAAAAATGTCTCAGAATCTGAGACTTTTTCTATAAGAAAAATGTCTCAGAATCTGAAACTTTTTCTTTAAGAAAAATGTCTCAGAATCTGTGACTTTTCTATAAGAAAAATGTCTCAGAATCTGAGACTTTTCTATAAGAAAAATGTCTCAGAATCTGAGACTTTTTCTATAAGAAAAATGTCTCAGAATCTGAGACTTTTTCTATAAGAAAAATGTCTCAGAATCTGAGACTTTTTCTATAAGAAAAATGTCTCAGAATCTGAGACTTTTTCTATAAGAAAAATGTCTCAGAATCTGAGACTTTTTCTATAAGAAAAATGTCTCAGAATCTGAGACTTTTTCTATAAGAAAAATGTCTCAGAATCTGAGACTTTTTCTATAAGAAAAATGTCTCAGAATCTGAGACTTTTTCTATAAGAAAAATGTCTCAGAATCTGAGACTTTTTCTATCAGAAAAATGTCAGAATCTGAGACTTTTTCTATAAGGAAAATGTCTCAGAATCTAAGACTTTTTTAATTGGTAAAAGATCTCGGAATTTGAGAGTTTTCCTAAAGGAAAAATGTCTCAGAATCTGATACTTTTGGTATGGGAAAAAATTACTCAAAACCTGAAATTTTTCTATGTGAAAAATTTTAAAGTTTCTTTTAAATTTTACTAAAATTATAAAATCAACTGCTCACGCTCTTTTAATAAATTGTTACATAATCAAAATCGATTAGCATAAATCAACTATTTAAAATGATTATACAAAATTAACAATTTAACACTCTGCGCACATAAATTAAATTACGAAAATTGCCAAAAATTTCCAAAAAAAAAGTCATTTAAATTGTTAACAAACTGACTAAATAACAAATATGTACTACAACCACACCCAATTCCAATACAATCATGACTTTTCATTAAATTGTTAATGCGTAAAGCACCACAAAAATACCCGAATAAACAAAAATTTATATTATTTACAAAGTTTGTGCTAAAGTATAGAAAAACTAATGAACAAAAACCCCAAATAAAACAAAGGCGGCAATACCAACCAACTACTTCTCTAACAAATTTTAGTATTCGTTGGGTAATGTTGGCAATAGAAAATGACAACAGCAGCAGCAGCCCCATAAAAAAGGACATCAACATCAACAGTAATATTGAAACAAACAAAAAAGCAAAACTGTTTTTTTGTTGCTGAAAGTGATATACTAAGTATAATCCACTTAAACACTTCGTAAATGGTGTGAATTTCAGAATTGTCTGGTTTATTGTTGTTTCTATTGTTTTTTGGTCTAGATATTAGAACAATCAACATGCTTTGAGAAAATCAAATCAAAATCATGAAATGTATCGGGCAATTTAATAAGGCAACTAAATTAAAGCCATGATTTTGTAATATGATTGTAGCCATGCTATAGAGTTATATTTACAGATACATAGATGGTAAAAGGAAAAATAATAGTTACGAAGAACGTTAAATAAATTATGTTTGAATAGCTAAACAACTCAAATACTTAGCTGAAGTTAAACGCCAACACCGACATTCATGAATATTTACATAAAGGCAGTCTGTCTGTTGAAATAATGTTTCCTTTGAACTGATATAAAACGATTTAAATACTAGGATAAGTTAAGTTAGGTTGTAAGTGACTCCTGACGTTTTACGCGAACACACGTAGACTCTAAGATCCGTTGTGAAACCAAGTGACTGTAATATTTTTTCCTACTAGTCCTGCACTAGATCATTTTGAATTAAAATATTAGTTCATTAGTTAAATTTTTAGTATTGAATACCCACGTGTTTTTAACATGGTAATGTTTTTAGGCTGGTGTCTAATTTTAAAAAAGTTGCAGGACGCCACCTCAGTTTTATTTAAACAAGAATTACTATTTTCATTTTCTTAAAACCAAAAATTTTAATAACTTGGGTTTGTAACTTGTATAATAATTCACCTCGGGGTGAATAAAACCGTTTTTCACCAGCTGGTGAATAAAAAGTAACATAATTATTTTTCAAAAAAAATTTTTTTTCATCAAATTTTTTTTTCATCATTTTTTTTTTTTCATAATTTTTTTTTATCATTTTTTTTTTTCATCATTTTTTTTCATAATTTTTTTTTGTTTTTTTATGAAATTTTTTTCATCAAATTTTTTTTTTCATTATTTCGTTTTTCGTGAAAAAAAAAATCATTTTTTTCCATTTTTTTTACCAAAACTACTATTTCAGTCTAAGCTTTTTACATAAAAATTTTCCATTTCAAATTTCTTTTGATTTTTTCATGGGGTCCTCGACTGTTATTTCAATTTGTTTTGCATTGAGTTGCAAAGCAATATAACATTATTTTTTCTAAAAAAAAAACTTTGCTTTGGCAAGTACACCCAAATCTTCCGCAAAATATTATCATGATTTAATGTTTTGAACAAGTGTTCAAAATTTGCAGGCATTTTTAGTATAGTTCCCAGTCTTGCAAGCACATCGGTTATGCAATTCTCAAGAATGTGTCTGTGCCCTGGGACCAATATGAGTCGTATGTCAAACTGCTTGGCCATCTCATTTAAAAACTCTGCCTGGTAAACACTGCAATGATCCGGCAATCTTCGACCCAGGCTTAAACCAAGCTACTCCGAATAGATTTAAACGCCCACTTATTCGTGCAGCCTCGATCGATTCGTGTCAAAATTTTTAGAGGCTCCTTTATCGGGAATTCTCATCCAAAACTCTCTGGATGGTATCATAGTGGTAAAGTGGCTCATAGAGGGAGCACAGTCCAAATTTTGCTTTATTGTTGTCTTCACAAGATCGCGCTATGGTCACAATCGCTTCTCTTCCATTGTAGTATGCTATTAAGTCGAATTGCTGACAAATCCGCATAATGCCTGAACAATATAACCAATGGTATCAGGTGAAGGAGGATTTCTAATGTAGCCCTTCCTCAATATTACGCCTGAAATTCAACTTCCTATCTAGAAATACTCCAAGATACTTATCTCCATCTGAGAAGGTGATTTCAGTGCCGTCCAGAGAAATTGGATTAAAAGCAGGAATCTTATTTTTCCTTGTAAATAAAACAAGCTCTGTTTTATTTGGATTAACTGCTAGACCACAGCCTATGGCCCATTTAGACGGAGCATTCAGAGAACCCTGAGATCGTCAGAATATGCAACAAAATGACAACCACATGCTTCTAGGGATAGCAGCATTGTATTCAGTGCCAGGGTCCAAAGAAGAGGCGAATGAACACCTCCCCTGCACCTAACCAGCAAGTAGGTGTTCCACCATTAAAACTATCACACGTTTTGTTTGCAAAAAAAAAAAATTTTTTAACATAATCTCCTTTTAGCTCAATACACTTGCAAGGAAGGTCTTTCACAGGGCACCCACCGATTGTCCTGAAACTTGCACATAGAAAAGAGGAAAGCAAAATAAGAGTTACCCGTATTTTTATAGCTGCACAATCTCACATTAAGCGGGTCAAAGGAAGGGGGGAAAAACGGGATTTTTTTCGTTTTTTAAAGGTTTTTCCCATTTATTCAAAAGAAATTATATGAACATTTGATTCAGGTCAAAAGGTTTTTTGAACGCCTATGTAATGGTGTATCGGTCGTAAGACCGCCAAAGTCATATATAATAATCTCTATTGAAATTAAGCTGACTCGAATTTTTTGCTTGGCGAAATTCCTGTTAGTTCGGCTTTATTACGGATTTTTCCAAAGCCCTTATTTTTCATAAGGTGGCAACCCTTTTTTAAGTTTGAGATTGGCATAAAAAAGGTTACCCTTATTTTTTCCCCCTAATTCCCATGTTCAAGTTTTTAGGACAATCGGTTGGTGCCCTGTACAAGTCCTTCGTTTCTCCAATTTTTATATCCCTTCCAAAAATAGGATTTTTCGAGGTCCACAAAATAGGCATTTGTTTTATCAATAATTCCATCGTTGGAGCTAAATCTCTTTCCACCGATCCATTTTTTATGTTTGGAAATAGGAAATACTCACTGGGGGCTAAAGTTGGATAATATGGCTGATGAGGTATCAATTCGTAGCCCAAATTATGGAATTTTGCCATTGAGACTGCACACTTGTGCAGTCTCGTTATTATTTAAGGCCTCTTTAAAACGATCCAATAAGGTGTCATAATATTCGCCGTTTATTGTTTTTAACTTTTAAATGTAATCGATGTGGATTATCCTGTGTGTATCTCAAAAAACGGTTGCCATCACATTATTGGCCGATAAACTTACCTTGGCCTTCTTCGGAGCCGGTTCACCCGGAGAAATCCATTGCTTAGACTACTGCTTGATCTTCGGAGTGTTCACACGATTACGTTTATGGTCAATTGAGATCAAACGCGGCACCCATCTTTCAGACAGCTTTCTTAAACCTAACTGATCATTCAAAATCGAAACCACACTGCCATATGAAATGCGAATGGCATCAACAATCTGACCTTCTTTTACTCTTCGATCGGCCAACAAATTATCGTGGATTTTTTTTTGATATTTTCGGGTGTATTGATCTCAATTGGCCGTCCAGACCGTTCAGCGTCATATGTATTTGTCCGACCACAACGAAGTCAGTTAACCACTTTTTTACCATTGAAATGGTAAAAAAGTCCCCTTATTATTTATCAAGTTTTTCCTTGGTTTGATTGACGGTTTTTTGTGCAAAAAATAATGTTTAATGAGCACAAGCAATTCACTTTTTACCATTTTTATCTTGAACGCAAAGTAAATGACGGAAATTTGACAGTAGTCTATTAACCCTTTGACGACCATACATTTTCGGCCGGAGCAATTATGAAAAGTTACGGAATTATTGACCCACCCTCATAAAAACCAAGTATGATCGGTTTTGCAGAAGAAGACAGAAAACACGTGGTGGTGGTTTTTGTCTTTCCATTTTGCAAAAAAAGTTCGGGCCCCAAGTTGGGCGCCATTTTCTTAAAAATTCTGTTTCTTGATTTTTAAAATCGAATTTCATAAAGTCAAAACAGCAGCTGTGGAATTGCTTTGTAATTGAGAAACTATTCTCACGATTGTAGACCCTCGTCTCAATCATTAATTTGAAATTTTGGAAAGTTTGTTCGATTTTAGTATCACCAAGTTGCATTCTTGAGATACTAAGCAAATGCTGGAATACCAAGTAATCATACAAACAAATGCAAAATATTTTTCATCATTTTTGAGGTTGTTCCAACCTGTCATTTGGTTGTTACAACTACATATCGGTTGTCACAAACGTATTGCGGTTGCTATAACCGTATCGAGGTTGGAATACTTACGGTTGTGGAATATTTACGGTTGTGACAACCGGTTGGATGTTAGAATATTTGAGGTTGTTGCAATACTCAAGGTTGTGACAACCGGATTTGTGACGTGAGTGTATATTAGGGGTGGGATAGTGCACGAGTTTTCGATTTCGACACGCTAGAACCGCTTATTTTGTGAGGCTCGTAAAAAAAATGCATGGGCCAAAAAATGGGGCAGATCGGATAGGATCTACGGGTCGCTCATCGGGGTCAAAGTTGGTCGTAGAGGGGAAAAAAACACAAAAAGGCCCAAAACTCCCCTGGTTTTGCTCCTAGAGGGGTCAAATGTGAGACCGGCCCCCATTATTTTTTCCCCCTGAACACTTCTTCAAAACATACCTAAGCCCTATCTCCAATCCCTAAGGGGGGTCCCATACAAAGGTTCAATTTTAAAAAAATCTTGCTCCTACCACTCTAGCCGTCCTAGAAGTCACCCTAGAGGAATCAAATGTATGACCGACCCCCAATATTTTTTCAACCCCAACATTTTCTTAGAACATACCTACCCCCTATCTTCAATCCTTAGGGTGCATGCATTTTTTTTTATTTTTTTTTTATTTTTTCTTAAATTGTCATATTAAATCAGCTCCTACCGGTCCAATGGTGCCTCCTAGAGGGGTCATTATCAAGACCAACCCCCATTAATTTTTAGCCCCCAACACTTCTTCTGAACATACCAATTCCATATCTCCAATTCCTAAGGGGTCTCCCACACAAAACGACATTTTTGTAAATCTTGCTCCCACCGCTCTAACTATCGCAGGGGTGACCCTAGAGAAGTTAAATGTGTGACCGACCCCCAATATTTTTTCAGCCCCAACATTTTCCCCAAACAAACCTACCCTCTATTTTTAAGCCTTAAGGGTGTCCCCACACAAATTTTTTTTTTTCAATTTTTTTTATAAAATTTGCGCCTACCGCTCCCACTGTGCCTTTTAGGGACGGGAAATGCAGACTGACCCCCATTAGTTTTTTCCGCCTACATTTTTTCTGAACATACCTACGCCGTATTTACACTTTGTAGGTGTGCTCCCCTGGGGAAAACTAAGTGTTTGAAACCAAATGCGGCAAAACGTCTGGACCAGGAGTGCTAATGTTTGCGCGTTTTAAAGAGCAGTGGGAAAATATAAAAGACAAACCGTACAGTCTTGGTGGAATGAAGTGGCAGGCAACATACCAGCTCAAGTCCAAACTGACATCAGGTTGTTTTGTTGGGCTCAAATAAAAGAAAAGCAACCCAGAGACGACTACAAGGAGTTTCTTGAAATTGTTTTATTATACCTTGGCGAAAATATTCCTAATAAGCATTTTAGCCCACCAGGACCCATCAGTCATGCTCGATGGATGGCAAAAGGCATATATTGCCTAAAAATTTTTTTGTTCCGAAAATATATCGGTTTGGCCAAAAAAGAATTAAATGCACTTCTTGATGTGACCGTTTTCATCATAACAATTTACGTAAAAGCTTGGTTTAGCGCTACCAAAGCAATAGAAGCTCCAAATAATGATTTGAATTTTTTGAAAGCGATTGCCAATTATGCTTCGATTGATAAGATTCTGTCGCAACGATTGGTCAAGAGATTCTGTGGACATCTCTGGTATCTCAGTGGCGAAGATGTTGCTCTCGCACTATTTGATCCGAATATCTCTTGTGAAATAAAACGAAAAATGTCGAATGCAATTCGTATATTTGAAGAAGAGAAAGAGGAATTGGAGGAAGAGTTATCTGACGATGAGATGGTCGAATCGTCTAACGAAGACAGCGAGGAAGAAGAAGACGATGATATCGGGGAAGAAGATGCCTCAGAGGATAGCGGCGACAGTAGCAACAAGGATTGTAATCCTCCAGTACATGTTGTTGGATTCGAAGGTGTGAAAAGAATTAACATGGCATCGAAACAAGTGAATCAAGAACTCATGAAAACTGATTTAAGCCACTACGTCACACCTGAGACTCCAACATTTTTTGCACGCTTCGGAATAACAGCCATTTCATTGCTTCCGATCCAAATACTTGGGAAAATCGTCAGGACTACCAGCGAGCGCTGCAAATATTACGTAAATTACATGTTGTCAACGACGCTGCCGAAAGAGGCGTAAAATTAATAGAAGATTATAACAACGTGTTGTGCCGTAACGAGGAGGAAAAAATAGTTTTGCTTCAGGTCGTGGCCGAAAATCGGAAACAATATCCATCACACGATAAAAATAAATTAATTTGATTTATAGTTATATTATTTATCATTTTTTATTATTTTCAAGTTAAAAAAAATATTTTTTACGCTTAACAAAAGTTACTATTAAATTGCAAATTAAAGACCTCAGATTTCTCGATAAAATAAATAAAAAAATTGTGGGGTAACACCTTGAAGATAGAGGGTAGGTATGTTTGAAGAAAATGTTTTGGCTAAAAAAATATATGGGCAGGTCATACATTTGACTTCTCTACATACATTACTAATTTAGTTTTCCCCAGGGGAGCACCCCTACAAAGTGGAAATACGGCGTAGGTATGTTCAGAAAAAATGTAGGGTCAAAAATTAATGGGGGTCAGTCTGCATTTACCGTTTCTAAAAGGCAGAATGGGAGCGGTAGGCGCAGATTTTATAAAAAAAAAAATTAAAAATCAAAAAAAATGTGTGGGGACACCCTTAAGGCTTTAAAATAGAGGGTAAGTTTGTTTGGGGAAAATGTTGGGGCTGAAAAAATATTGGGGGTCGGTCACACATTTAACTTCTTTAGGGTCACCCCTGCGATAGTTAGAGCGGTGAGAGCAAGTTTTACAAAAATGTCATTTTGTTTGGGAGACCCCTTAGGAATTTGAGATATGGAATTGGTATGTTCAGAAGAAGTGTTGGGGGCTAAAAATTAATGGGGGTTGGTCTTGATAATGATCCCTCTAGGAGGCACCATGGGACCGGTAGGAGCTGATTTAATATGACAATTTAAGAAGAAATAAAAAAAATGTATGGGGACCACCCTAAGGATTGAAGATAGGGGGTAGGTATGTTCTAAGAAAATGTTGGGGTTGAAAAAATATTGGGGGTCGGTCATACATTTGATTCCTCTAGGGTGACTTCTAGGACAGCTAGAGCGGTAGGAGCAAGATTTTTTAAAAATTGAACCTTTGTATGGGACCCCCCTTAGGGATTGGAGATAGGGCTTAGGCATGTTTGGCAAAAGTGTTCAGGGGGAAAAAATAATGGGGGCCGGTCTCACATTTGACCACTCTAGGAGCAAAAGCAGGGGAGTTTTGGGGCTTTTTGTGGATTTTTTCCTCTCTACGCCCAACTTTGACCCCGATGAGCGACCCCTAGATCCTATCCGACCTCCCCCATTTTTTGGCTCACACACTTTTTTTACCAACCTCACAAAATGAGCGGTTCTAGCGCTTCCAAATATTGCTGCTTAAAATCTCACACAGCACTATCCCACCCTTAGTGTATATAGTCATTATGTCCATCAATGCGTATCATCGTCAAAGGTTTGTTGTTTAACTCGCATCTGTTGTAGATGATTTAAAAACTTACCTTTCATTAAAGATACCCTTTAGTGTAATGGCACGGCAGGACTTCCATAACTATGCTGCTGCTTCCAGGTACCTTTTGCAGACTAGAGCTTTTAAAGGCGAAAAAAGTGATAATCGAACACTGGCTCGTTGTAATAAACTCTGATCATTTTCGGAATTCTCGGAAGATTTCTAAAGGCTAAGCATGATTGTGGAGGAAGTGAAGAAAATCAAACACTTTATCTTTTATTGTCCTGTGTTTTCCAGGCATAGACTGGAGACTATGGTCAGTCTTGTGCAGTCAAATCTTTTAAAATTCCATTTACCCCTTAAATCATGAACAATGGGTGTTATGGTGACCAAGGCTGTTCATAGTTCGATAAGCCGAGTTTTAATGGTTTTTAAAGCACTTTATGTCCAATACGGCTTTATTTTTTTTTCGTTAAGTGTATATACTTAAGCTAATACAGGACGTATAGGTTTCGCTGAGATTTAAACAGATGAAAATGGTAAAGAAATTGAATAGAGAGAGGGTGGTTGCTATGGTTGCTTTACAACTAAAAACAAAAGGCTTTTTGTTTTAGCAGCTTCGTTCTTGCTGCATATAGCTTAAGTGACAATCATTGGCAGGTCGTTTATGGGTAAAAGACATAGAAAAACTTTTCTAAGTTTGTGATTTTCTTTTCTATACTACTTAAACAGATGTTTTATGTGACTGTATGTAAGTGGGTGTTTGAATGAACGACGAACAAACTAACGAGTATGGGAATATAAATGAATGAGTTAAAAGTAACACCCAGCCTAAGGATAGGCCTGCTTGCCTAGCTGGCTGGATGGCTGGCTGTTGTTTACATACAAACAAAATAGGCTTCAAGGAAAAGTAGATAAATGTTGTTATAATGTAAAGGATTTTGTTGTTTTTGTTTTTTGTTGATACTTTACTCTGGTTTTTACTCTTGTTCCGTATCTTGAGGGCAATTTTGTGTCAATTTTATGTAAAGATGCTTTCTAAATACCATCAATATGTTTTAAGCGACAAGTCGTCATCTCTCTGAATGAATGGAATGAACGAACAAACCAGTAAATGGATAGATGATTAAATAGATGGATAGATGGATCGTTGGTTGGTTGGCTGGCTGGGTTATTTTGTTTGTTTCGTGGTAAATCCTTCAGCTTTATTTTATATCCTCTTGATGGTTGGTTATTCCTACATCTCGAAATATATTTTTATCATGTTTTAGTGGAAGTATGGATGAGTGAATTAATGGTTGGATGAATGGATGGCCTTTAGTGATTTGGTGTTAATGCCATCAAACAGAATTTGTTGGTGATATTAAAGGCTTAAAAAGCCTTGAATTCTACATAAAAATGATGATGGCCATTTATGATTTTGTTTAGTTATTTTTTTTTTTTTTTTGCATAGAAAATTTAAAACATATGCTAGGCAAACTTAAAGTAAATTGAACTTTGTTAACCTTTCTTTTGTGGGAAAAACTAAACAAAAATAGTTTATGTTAATATTTTTATTTTTATTCCGATTAAAAAAACAAATATGCTATTTTAAATAATTCTTTAGAAATTCGTTTAGTTTGTGAGTGCTGTTGGGTTGTATTTAGTATATAAGATTTAAATCTCTCATGCCGTGAAACTTGTTTCAAGTTTGATTTATTCATTTGAAGTTGAAGGGAATTTCTGTTTAAATACAAAATTGTCAATACCTAACCAAACCTGATGTCCGTTTTGAGTTTTGTTAAGTAACAAAACTACAAACGGAGTTAGGGGATGCCCCCTACTGATGGTGTGCATTGTATTGATGAGGAAAATAAGGTATGAAAAGGGGGAAAGAGGGAGTAGTGTTTGTGGATATTTGAATAAAAAATTTTATAAGTTATAAGTGACAGGAAAGACATCTGAAGGGAATTTATTCCACATACAAATTGTTCGACTGAAAAGCGAAGTTCCTCTGTAATGCGTTGTATGAAACACAGGGCAATCAATAACAAACGGGTGTGCTCTACGAGACAATCGAGTATTCCGAACAAACACTCGGTCCTGGGGAATAATTTCACTTATCTCAGATGAACAGCTCCCATGATAATATCGATAGAAGAGTTTCACACAACCTACATTCCAACGATACTCCAATGAATCAATAGAGTTTGATACACTACTGTCATTGATAAGCTTCACCGCCCTCCCCTGAACACGATCCAGAAGCTTCAGAATAGACTCTGAAAGTTGTATTCCATTCTTGGCCGGATATGGCTGGTATAAATAGTAAGGAGATCGGATGGAGTGAAGTAAGTCTTGCACCATTTCAGAAAACCTAGACACTTGAATGCCTCTGTCGACATGCACACTGACATCACACTGTATTTTCATGCCCAGAACATCAAGAGTATCCGATTCCTCAATACATACAAAAAATTATTTGCTAACAATTTTCAATTAAATCTATTGATCAACAAAATTTACAATCAGTGTTTTGATTAAAATTTTTCTTATTTTCTTTAACTGTCGAATTACAAATTTTCAACACACCAGATTCTTTTTCGCTTTAATTTATTGGAATAGATTAAATGAAAAATATTCAAAATAATAGGGTTTTACTTTTTTTTATTTTTGGCAACGAAAAACTGTTTAATTGAAAAACTTTTCAATCAATCACCTAAAATTTGATGATTGGTATAACATAACATATAACAAATTGGAGGAATTTCACTAAAAAGTTGGTTGAATCCGCGTTTTTGTTGATTGTAATTCGTTTCAAATTTTTTCTGTGTATCATTTATAGCTATGCTGAACAAATTCTGTCAACGTATTTAAAAAAATAATTTTTTCTTAGACTTTTTTTTTTAAATATAGAAAAAAAAACAGTTTTTTCACATTTTTCGGAATAACTTTCAGGGATTGTTGTTTTTTCCCCTAAAAATGTTTGGTAAAATTGTAGCCCCTGTAATTTCGTGCAACACTTGGTAACATATTAACACAATCTGAACGTGTTTAAACACTTTTAGTAGCTCAGGAAGACCACTCTGTACTTTAAAACTTGTCGTTTTTGTCTAAAAAAATGGTACAAAATTGAAACCCCCATTTAACATCCCTGCCCTCAACATTTTTTTCGAATGAACCTACACCCTCGCTCCGCTCCCTAATGGGGCTCCCATACAAAATGAATTTTTTATAAAAATTGCTCCCATCACTCTAACTGTCCAATGGGTGCCCCTAGAGTAGTAAAATGTAAAACCGACCCCCAATATTTTTTGATCATCAAGGTTTTGGAGGCCTAACGGGTGGGTGGTTTGTTTGGGAACTATAAGTTCGATTGCTATTAAATTTGGAATTTTTATTTATGAATACAAAATACGTATACCTGGTTTTTATAGGGGCTACAAAAAGGCCCAGTCCAATTCGGTTAAAAATTGGAATGGTGATTTGTGAAAAAATGTGAAAGTCGACTTAAAATATGATTCTGAGTATCAGAATACTATCTATCTATATATATAAAAATGGATGTGTGTATGTATGTGGGTATGTATGTATGTATGTATGTTCCGTATGGACTCGAAAACGGCTGGACCGATCTTGATGAAATTTTCAGGGAATATTCAGAATAGTCCAGGGAGTAACACTAAGCGGTCAGATTTATGATTTTTTGCGTGTGGGCGGAGGGGCGTGGCAAAATCGAATTTTTACATTGCACCACTAATGACATCTATATATAAAAAAAGGATGGACCGATTTTGATGAAATTTAAACCAAACATAGTACTAACCGAGAACTAACTGTATGCCAAACTAGAGCGTGATCGGACAAATGGGCGTAAAAAGACATGCTTTTTAGCCGTGGGCGGAGGGGTGGGCAAAATCTAATTTTTACATTGCACCATTAATGGCATCTATATATAAAAAACGGATGGGCCTTTTTTGATGAAAATTAAACCAACGATAGTACTATTTAAGTACTAACTATGTGTCAAATAAGAGCGTGATCGGACAAATGGGCTTAAAATGCCATGCCCCTTTGTATTGAATTGAATGTTATTTCTGCATGCTCCGCAATAACGCAAAAACTGTTGATTCGATTTTAATTAAATTTTTAGCACTGATAGTGTTAACCGAGTGCGGAACTATAGGCCATGTTATACTACGATTGGAAAAAGGGGCGTAAAATGCCACGCCCCTTTGTATTATAATGGACGTTGTCTGCCTGTTTCGGCAAAAACAGCTGAACCGACTCTCTTGACATTTTCACTATATACAGTGCTAACCAAGTGCATATGTAGACCATACATATAAGATCGTTATTGGAAAAAGGAATAAAACTTGCAACGTCCTTTGTACTATACTGACCACGATTGAACAAAGAGGAGTAAATTGGCACGCCCCTTTGTTTTATACTGAACGTTACATCTGCCTGTTTTGAAATCATGCAAAAACGGATAAGCCGAATCTGTCACTACTGATAGAACTAACCGAGCGGGAACTGTAGGTCATATGTAGAGCGCGATTCGGCAAAAGGGTATAAAATGTCACTCCCATTTTTCATAAATAAAAAGTTATTTCCTCCTCTTTCGCAATCACACAAAAACAGCAAAACTGATGTCAATGAAATTTGCAGCTCAGATAGTACTAATCGAGGATGCAGCATTGAACTTTAGAGTATCACGATTCGATAAAAATGCGTTAAATGATACGCCCCTTTGTACTATACTTAACGCAATGTCAGTCTGTTTCGAAATCACGCAAAACTGGCTGAACCGATTTTGTTGAGATTTCTCTATATATAGTGCTAACCGAGGGTGGAACCAAAGGTTACTATCTGGACCTGGACCCGTGATTTAATTTTGTCCGACACTATATTTAAATTAAGATGCAATATAAAACAGGTTTTTTCTTAGGGCCAGCAACGCAGACCGGGTATACCTAGTAACAAATATTTTGGGTTACAAACATTAGCACAAACTCAATTTATCCTGTATCGAACAGTGGTCCGCAACCAAGTCCTTCAGATCGCTGGACAACAACAGACGTAGTCACTTCCTTAAGATAATATGCATCTAAGGGTTCTGATATGACAACTAACCTCGTCATATGTCAAGTACATGCAATTTTTTTTCTGTTATAACAACAAAAAAAAATTAGTGTTCTTTCCCACAAAAAATTAAAAAGATTCTGACCAAGACACTAGACCCACTAAAATGACGTCCACACTTTGACGTCCTGCCTTACAAGGAAAGTTCACAAAGTGAACATATGGAACATTGAAATATAAAACCTGCATACCAGAGAATGTGCCTAAAAATTACATTTCGAATGAAACCGATCATATCGAGAGCCTATATTCAAAACCCTCTATCTAAAAAACACAACTTTATTTAGCGTATTTTTAGAGTACTTAAAATTCGGTATTCTACAATATTTCTTTAAATCAACTACCGAATCTCACATATGGTTGGTTTTTAAAATATTGCACTATTAAGGATTTTTTGAAAGATAGAGATTTAAAGTACATGAATGAAAATGATCAATGCATTCTAATAAAAATGAATTACCCAGCAAAAACTTCCATTACCAAGTAATTAACTTTGGGATTTATAACGAAAATAAGTAACTAGTTACGTCCCTATTTCATTGCTAATTACTTTAAGAAGGCGATGTCATTGGAGGCAAGGCCTTCTTTGTTCGCTTACGAAAAAGCTAACAAATAAAAGCCCATTCCTAGCTCACATACGAAAAGTTGAAAAAGTAACTGCATTGTTTGTTTAGTTGCTCGTATTAAATGAGAGAAAATAAATTAAGAGTAAAATTGTTTTTTATATATTTTTATGAAACTTAACTGGTTTTTAAAATTCAGATTGCAAATCATTTACGATGCAAGTTAAAAGTAAGGCCTTTTTTGGGGTATAAAGTAACGCAGCGAGTAATTAGTACTCATTACCAGGTAATATTTTTTTACCGAATTTATAACAAAAGTTGACCGTTTTACTGAATATTTTGCCATCAAAAAGTCATTTTCGTGAAAATGGAAAATAGAGGGTTTTGAATATTGGCCATCAATATATCATTTGTGGCACCAATATAAAGAACTTAAACGCCAAAATTATTGATAACGGGTCAGATTGGTATAGAATTTTAGTCAAATCGGTACAGTGGTTCAGAAGTTGTGAGCAAAACCGTGAATATCAGATTGGTTTCGCTTTTATTTCACGTATTGAAAACACGCTAAACATGATTTAAAAAACATTGGTCAACCACAAAAATATATTACAAAGCCTTCTAACTCAATTAAAATCGTACACTTAAAAATAGTTTTACACTCAAAAAAAAAGTTTTACACTCAAAAAAAAGTTTTATTTACCAAAATTACTAAAAAAAAATTTTGCCCAAAAGAAAATATTTCAAATCAACATTTTTAAAGTTTCTTTTTTTTGCACGTTAGAAAAAAAATACTTTCACCTTAAACGGCCATTGTGCAGGGTATTCTTGGATTCTGCCAAGTCGAATTTATTTTTTTTTTTATATATTTTTACAGATATTACACTTTATCTAACAAAGTTTTAACTGTGTGTGTATGTGTGCGTGTGTATGTTCAAATTAAACAATTTAAAATGAAAAATTATTTGTGACATTTAAAGGCGTTAACATTTTAACATTATTGTTGTTGTTAACAACACACACTAGACTTTACATGGCATTTGAATTTATATAACAAATTACAAAATATATTTATCATGACAGTTGCTGTTTTAAAATATATATATATAATCATATATAAAACATAATATACAACATTCACATAAATATTTCATTTACACTCCTATCATGTCAAATACCATACAATCTTAATTATAGGTTTTTGTATCATAACAAGGATAAATTACTGGGTGTTATAAAAGTTGTTTTTTTTAACACACTCATAACACAGTGCAACACCAAAAATCGAAATGGGATGAAACCAAAAGCAAATGAAAGTTGACATATTCCATAATAAAGCCCTCAAGGCTTTTTTCTAGTTCAGAGCTATATTTTTTTTGCACGCATTTGAAGTTAGTGAACTTTTATTATAATTATAATAGCAAATACTTGAAAACTGTATTAGTGGCGTATGATTAATATTGTAATTGCCTTGTAATCATACGCAACGGTGTACAGTGGTTTATTTTAATAATTTGGCTATTCAGTAAATAGGTACTGAACAGATTGCAGCAAAATTCATACCAGTGATAGCTAAAGTAATTTTGAGCTTATGTTTGGAAACTGGACTCTACATGTCCAATAAGGGAACCACCAGGGGCCCTTAAAGTAGGACATGTTTAGTACACAAAAACGTTAAATGCTTTAAAATTACCAACTTTAAATGCGTGTAAAAAAATCTAGCTCTGACCTAAACAAAATGCCTTAAGGGTTTTTTTATGGAAAACGTCAGCTTGCATTTGCTTTTGGTTTCATCCAATTCCGATTTAGAAAGTTCGAATTTGTATCACTGTGTAATTAAATGTTTGTAGAATCAGCGGAGAATGAAAAATAGTTTCAGAAACATGAGAAATTTAAAAATTTATTTGACTTATTTTGTCAGGGTTGCCGTCTTAGCTTTTTATACCCTCCACTAACAAGGAAGTTATCCACTCAGCTTGTTCTGCAATTTATGTATCTCAAATTTCTACAGAAATTTTATAAAATTTTTTTCGAATTTGTCTAACTTTTTGTACACATTTGCACTATGGGCCCTAAAAAACATATCCATTTTCAATTTTTATTTAATTTTCTTCAAAAATTTTAAAAATCTAAGAAGTATGATACTTTAAAGCAGCGATACGCAGACACATACTATAACATTTATGCTTATGTGGGTAGTAGCAAGCGAAAAGTCAACAAATTTGCTCAAGCAACAGAATTTTATAGTGTATGTGTGTTGACAGCGCACAAGCAGCGCCTATTCCCGCGGGAATAGAAATTACAAAAATGCGTATCACTGCTTTAAAGAGTCATATGTTCGGAAGTATTCATGAGTTCTATTATTCGAAAAGTATTCGACTGTAAAATTTTTTTTATAAAAATGTACTCAAAAAATAATTTAAAAAAAATAATATCGTTTTTAATGCAAATACAATTTTTAGATGTTTTTTTTTTTTAATTTTTATTCCCTTAAATTTTTTTGAAACCTGCATAAATCGAGAGTAAATATTTTTTTCATAAAATTGAATGTCGTATTTTCTTTTTGTAGTTTTATCTAAAAGGTATGTAATCTTGAAGAGCCATATTTTTTACATTAAAAAAATTTTTCACTAGAAAAGTGTTTTCATTTGTATTCAACATATTTTTGTCATTGTGGAGGATATTCATGATTTTCAGAGTTTGGGTTTTCCTCCTGGTCTAATTTACCTGTTTACAAACTAAACCTTTCGTTCCTAAAATCGGTCATATTTTCGAGTTAAAAAATAACAAGCACAAAAATCAAAAAAAAAAATAAAATCGTGCGAATGGTTTTGGAGGTATCGACGTTCAAGAAATTAAAAAAAAAAAAATAATGGTTTTTCTTGACCATTTCATTGCGCTTGAGGCGACCTTTAACACAAACCTAATTTGAACCAAATACGAATATTTTAAAACGTGTCGATCAAAGTTATGGACTTTTCGAAAATATCCACCAAAAATTCAAAACTTCAAACCTCCTTTTCAAGGGTACTAAAAACTTTAAAAAATTGGAAAAATAAAAAAAAAAATGTCCGATGTGATATGGAATTGAATTTGACATTGGAGGGTAAAACATATTGAAACAACAAATCAAAATTTTAAAATTTTAAAATAAATATTATAACTATTACATGTGCTGGTACAAGGGGGGAGGGGAAGGAAAATTATCCCCCAGACCAAATTTAGAAAAAAAAAGAGAAAAAAAAAAAAAAGAAAGAAAAAGAAAAAGAAAAAAGAATAAGAAAAAAAAAAACAAGAAAGAAAAAGAAAAAAAAAACAAGAAAGAAAACAAGAAGGAAGAAAGAAATTTTTTAAAAAAAAATTTCCGAAATTTAAAAATTTTTCATAGAAAAAAATCTAAAAATTTTTATAGGGGAAATATTTAAAGGAAAAATGTAACTTAATCTGAAAATTTTTTGTGAAAAAACATCTCTCAATCTTTTTACACCGTCAGACAAAAATAAAAAAAGTAGTTGAACACGAACTGGATAATATACGTTTGAAACTAGAGACTAAATGAAGTAAAATTGCATTTACAATTTTTGTTTTCGTAATCATGTTTCTTTTAAAAGGACTTCAAAGTTTTAGAGGATTAATTTTATAAAATATTTTGTTAATATTTGTTCTTGTCCTAGGATACCACTAGTAACAGCAAATGAAAGAGGAGGACCTCCCCTAATTTTTTTTGGTTATTTTTACATATCAGGAAAAAGGAGGTAAGTTACGTCCTTTCAAATATGTATCCTTCAATATTAATCATAATTTTCAACAAAATATTTTTATTAAGTTTTTAAATGACTTTAAAATAAAAATTTTAAAAAGTAGGGAAGATCCTCCTCTTTCATTTGTCATTGCCAGTGTCATCCTAGGACATTTAAAAATATTTCAAAAATATTTTACAAAATGTATTCTTTAAAACTTTGAAGTCCTTTTAAAAGAAAACAGGATCACGAAATAAAAAACTGAAAATGCAGTTTTACTGAATTTGAGCTCTACTTTCAGACGTACATACATCATCCGGGTTATGTTCAATATTATAACTATTAAAATTTAAAATCCAATTTACTATTTTTAGAAGTTACAATTTATGACACGTACCAAAAAACAAAAAGTCTATTTTAACAAAATTTTTATTTGAAATTTCCCATACAATTTGTAAAGTCGATTTAAAAAAAACAAAAACAATTAGTATGGAAATGAAATTAAAAGTCGATTTTAAATTTATTTTATTTTTCTTTGGTTATTTTGAATTTTGATTTATTTATTTTTTGGAACCTTTCAGCCTAAACAGCTGAAATTTTTTTTAACAGTCTTCTGAAGTGTCTGAAGAACATTTAGTAGCAAAAATATATATGAAGGGCTTTCTGCAAAAACTTGATAAGCACCATTTTATTTTTTTATGTTTTTCGCCTTCTACTGATGTTCCATTGAAATATTGTCGACCTATTGCTTAACCCCTTTGCACAACTATCTTTAGAATGAAGTTCTTCAAAAGTTCGATTTTTTACATAATTTCAAAAGTTTTAAGGTAAAACCCACCATTAATTGAAATGTTGCTTATCGAGTTTTTACAATAAGCCCTTCATATCTGCCACCTTTTTTAGAAAAAGGAGAAAAAGCGGATTAAAATTGTTTTCAAAATAATTGATCTGAGTTTATTGTTGGATTTCAATCCAGTCTATTATATATTTTTGTTTAATTAAAAGTTCGTTTTTAAATATACGAAAATATTGAATTTTGTTGTACAAAAATTTTGTATATAAAATAAATTTCCTCAGTTCACAAATCATAACACGACTTGTGCTCTTAACTCAACTTCACTAACATTATTTGATAATCAAAAATTAAAGATAATCAAATAAAAATTGTATACTACTGAAAAACCAACTATGAAATTTAATTATATACAATTACATGTACGGTATACTCGCATGGCAACCTGTATATGTCAGTTAATATCATTATTGGTTTTCTGTCAACCACAAAACATTGCTATTTACAATTGATTATCTAAAAAAAAAAAATACATACAAATATCACATACATACATAGTTTTTGTTTATTTCAAAATGAAAAATTACATTATTTTTGTGTTCGTTTAAAGCAACTGACTGCATTTAAATTAGAAATAACTAAATACCAGCCTAATTAGACAGTTTTAAATTAATTAAAATTATACTTCAACTAAAAAATTTTCATTTTGTATTTTATATTATTATTATTTACAGATATTTTTGGATTATTTAAAATGAAAAAAGAACAACAAAAATATTCAAATTGACAATATTTTTATTTTTTTTTTTTTTTGTTTTGTTGACTGCATAATTGTTATAATTGATACGGAAATTAGGCTATAAACATGGTACAAATATGGAAATTAGTCATTAAAATATAATTTTATTCTAATGATTTAAAATTTAAAAATTTTGTTGTTAAATTAAGCACGAAAAGTTGAGTTGCATCATTTTAATTTAATTTAAACATAGTAATAGGAAAGGAAAATATTAAAATTAATCTAAAAAATTATAATAATCAGGAAAATTAAGATCAATTTTAAAATTTTTTGAAAATCCAAGAGAAATCAGATAACACAGTGCAACACCCAAAATCGGAATGGGATGAAACCAAAACCAACTGAAAGTTGACATATTCCATAACAAACCCCTAAAGGCTTTTTTCTAGTTCATAGCTAGATTTTTTACACGCATTTGAAGTTAGTGCACTTTTATTATAATTATAATAATAAATGCATGAAAACTGTATTAGTGGCGAATGATTAATATTGTAATTGCCTTTAAATAACAATCATACGCAACGGTGTCCAGTGGTTTATATTAATAATTGCCTTTAAATAACAATCATACGCAACGGTGTACAGTGGTTTATTTTAATAATTTGGCTATTCAGTAAATAGGTACTGGACCGATTGCAGCAAAATTCATACCAGTCATAGCTGAAGTAATTTTGAGCTTAACTTTGGAAACTGGACCCTACATGTTCAATAAGGGCACCACCAGGGGCCTTTAAAGTAGGACATGTTTAGTACACAAAAACTTTAAATGCTTAAAATCATCAACTTTAATTGCGTGTAAAATAAAATCTAGCACTGACCTAAAAAAAGGCATTGAGGGTTTTGTTATGGAAAACGTCAGCTTTCATTTGCTTTTGGTTTCATCCCATTCCGATTCCGAAAGTTCGATTTTGTATCACTGTGTAATTAGCAAAAAATCTAAAACAAATTTCAGATAAATTATAAAATTAAAAAATTTTAAAATTCATAAAACAAAGAAAGAGTTAGAAAATTCAGGTAAATTATTCTAGCTCAAGGTCATATTTCTTTACTAATCATAACGATGATATTGTCAAAGTAACAATTTTCAAGAAACTATTTATAAAGTTGTTTGTTTTTAATTGATTGGTTTGGTCATTTTGCAATACTTACTCAACACGTGTTTCAGAATTCGTCAAATTTTATAAATAGTTTCTTGAAAATTGTTACTTTGACAATATAATAATTAGTAAAAGAAATTAGTAAAAGAAATATAACCTTGAGCTAGAATAATATTTCTCAAAATAGAATTTTAAAGGTCGAATAATAAATAATTTTTATTAATTTTAAAATTAAAACAGAATTTTAAACTTCAGGTAAATTCTTAAAATTCGGGATATTAAAAAAAATTTAAGCAAAATTTTAACAATTAGGAAAATATTCAGAAAAAATCAGAACAAAATAAGAAAAGTTTATGAAGTTCAAAAATATTTTTTTTCTCCAATAATAAAAATAAAAAGTCGTCAAAAATGGAAAAAACGTTAAGACCGTATTCTTGATTTAGTACATCCGATCTAAGCATTATAATATGTTTTTTATTATATATTTTTTTTAAAACATGTGAATCAACATTTTGAAAGTTTACAAATATTTTAACTAGAACTATAAACTATATAACAAGAGATCATAAATTCCTTCAAAAAGCTAAATATATTAAAACTAGTTTTTCTTAAAATTTATGTTATGTATTATATTTAATATGAAAAGCAAATGTTTCATATTTTGCTTGTAATAAATAAACAAACAAAAAGTACATAATACAAAACCAAACAACATCCAATTTGTAAAAAAGAATATAACAGCAAAGAGAAAAATAAAACAAGTTAAACTCGACTTGGCCGAATCCATAAATACCCTCCACAATGCCTGAATCTTAACTTTGTTTCTTTGTTTCTAGTAATTAAAATAATATTAAAATAAATAAAACTATTAAATAAATATATTAAAAAAATATAAAAAAAAACAATAAAAAACAAGTAAGAAAGTTATAGTCGGTTAAGACCGACTATATGATACCCTACACCAGCGTTTTAGAGAAAATGGGTCCCAAGTCCAAACATGGACCGATTGGATCTGTCCTTTGTTAGATCTTTATTTAGTGTAGAAAACATTCATAGATCAAATTTTAGTGGAATTGGTTTATATTTTTGTCAAAAGATCGATTTAACTGAATATCGGTCGAAATTTTTATATGGAGGACTAAGTCCAAAAACGATTTATATTCCGATTTGATTTGATTACTAAAGTACACGTTTAACACCTAAAAATAAAATTGTTATCAAATATTTTCATTTTTATGAATTTTGAGGGAATTATGTGAATATCGGGAGGGTGGTTTGTATGGGGGCTACCAGAAGGACTGACCCGATCCCTTTAAAATTTGGAATAGTGATTCGTGCATTCAAAATTTGATTGCCTGATAAATTATTAGAGTCATTGAAGCCGAATCCAAAGGGGCGTTTGTATGGGGGCTAGTTCTTAACATGGACCGATTTTCTCAAATTTCAATAGGCTTTGTCCTTGGGCCAACAGATGTTTAAGTTTAAAATTTCAAGTCAATTGATTGAAAATTGCGACCTGTATCGTGCTTAAGCCGATAGATGGACAGACGGAAGGTCGGGCATCGCTAAATCGACTCAAAAAGAAATTCTGAGTCGATCGGTACACTTTAAGGTAGGTCTAGGACCAATATTTCGGATAGTTACAAACATCAGCACAAACTCATTATACCCTGTACCACAGAGTGGTGTGGGGTATAAAAACCCCGTGGCAGGAATACTTGAATACTTAAACCCCCGGTCCCCAAGTTGTAGTGTTTATTGTTGACGCCTTAGCTAGTTCATCCAACTATAAATGAAAATTTCGCACCACTACTTACAATTAGTCAGATAGCGGTTATAATAAGTGTGTTCCAGAACTTTCCGGGTTAAGTTTGGTAAAATGAGAGAAAATCTAAAAACCTCTCACGATACCACAAAAATGCAAAAAAGTACGGGAACGCAAAAAACCACATTTCAAGCCCAAAATAATAGAAAATGCAAACAAACCAATAATGCTAAAATATTTTCGTAAGAAAAATTACTTTAAACAAGAAAACAAATTTTAAAAGTTTATTTTAATAACAAATTATCTTTTTTTGTATTGAAATAACAATTTCCTTGGTTTAGTTCTTTATTTTATTTAAATTTCCAATTTAGCTTCACAAAAAAAAAGCTGTTTTTTAACATCTGATGAATGAGAAACATATTTATTCTCTCAAAAACTCTCTCATTTATTCAATTTTTGCGTACGGGAATGCTTTTCGGGCTGGTTTGGGTACCCACGGGCACCCGCGGTAACGTTCTGGATATGTATATGTGAAGACTCAAAATTTTTTGTTATGTGAAGACTCAAAAATTTTTGTATCATATAAATGTTTTTAAACGTTTGATTATGGGAATTTGTAAACTCTGAAACATCTTATGAATGTACAATATGCCTCTTTTCCTTGTTTACAAAAAATTGGTGGTCAAAAAAATTGGAGGTCAAAAAATTCGGATTTCTTCGACTGCATTTTTGGTTTTTGTTTGGGTCTTTGATATTCATTTAATAAATGAATATCAACTATTGGACTAGTTTTTAAATTTTTAATGTTTGAGCTTGGATAAAATCGATCTAGAAATATTTTTAGGAAATTTTCTAAAAAAGATCTTTCAATAATATCAATTTGCATTTTGACCTTCGTAGCACATTTAATATTTACTCAATCTGGACGCCATTACGTTTAAATTAAAGCTCGATAAACTACCTACACCGCACTTTCAACAAAAATACTCGCGTAATAATAGTTAGGTGTTTTATTGGAAACTTTGTATTAAATGGATTGCTAACTGATATCTAACACACGAAATAAGCTGAGAGTCACTGTATATCTAAGCTAACAATGCAAGCCTGAATTCAAATGTTATATTTGTTTTAACAAAAGTAAAAAAACAAGTAGATATTTATGATTTTTAGTGCATATTTTAAGATTTTTAGTACATATTTCAAAACTTTTTAGTACATATTTTAGGCGCCTAAAACATAGTTTTTAAGTGTACAAAGGTCATGTCCCTGTTGATGACACATCTTCATCATATTGATGACACGTTGCATTGGACGAAAAATAATGTAACACGTCATCATATTGATGTAACTTTTCATCAATATGAAGAAGCTTTTTCTCTGATTGCATTGCTCGGCACTTTCTGGTCAAAGACATGCTTCACTGGGATCTAGGGAGCTGCACGATCATTCTTAAAATTGAATATCTAAGAAGTTTCATAAGAAGCTCAAATTGGCTTAACGGCAGGGACTTGTAGGGGAATCTATTAGAGTCCCGTGGTATCACAACGGTTCTAGAGTCTACGTGCCGAACCTAATCTACATACGGAATGGCAAACTTATATATACCCCCTATCGCTAAAGTGGAGGATATAAAAATGTAAAATCGTTAATTTAATTATTTTTTTTTCTGAACACCAAATTTCATTGGACGTTTTTTTAAGTTTTGTCAAAATTGTCCAAATTGTGCAAACATTTTTTGGACAATTTTTTTTTATCGGCCAATAAATTCGTAAAAAATTTTAAACGTTAATTCTGTGCAACACTAATTCTGTTAAATGCCAATTTAAAAATTAATATCATATTTTTTGGATATTTTTTTTTTTTTAATTTTTACCAAATTGTCCAAAATTTTTTTTTTTCGGACACTTTTTATACTTTCGTGATTATTATTTCAAATGAGAAACTATGTACTTTCGGGGTACTAGATCGAAGTTTCGATGAGTTACAAACATAATGACAAACTGTTATAAGCCCTTTGCCACAAAGTAGAGTGTATAAAAAGAAGAATGCATTTGTAATTGTGTCATGAACTCATACACTTAAACAACCAAACGAAAATAGCACACGCACACACACATATAAATATAAACCACAAACACAGTTGGGGAATATACCCAAATGGCCAAAATGTCGTATAGAAAAAAGTCTTCAATGAAAAAGTGAAAAAAATGTATAAGGTGATATCCGGAATATAAAACTCTAACATCTTCATAATACTTTAAAGACATTGCCAGTTGTTTAAAAAAATATGGCCAACTGGGATGTTCCCATAGTATACAACATATAAGCAAAGAAGATATAAGTTCATTTTTTATATATAAAAAAAGAAATAGTACAAAAAGTTAAACGTGTCATATCTTTAATCAGAGATTCGCAAGAGCATAGCATCATACAGTGTTAGTGGCGTGTGTAGCTTTCAAGTTAGGAAGGGGTTATATTTTTTTTAATTTTTCTAAAATTTTGGACTCTTTTTAAATTTTACGATGAAAATTGATGGAACTGACAAGTTTGTCCTTAGAGCTGACGACTTTAATTTTTTTAAGTTTTCAGATTTCTAAACACTTTTTTAACAAATTAGTTTCAAATAGAAAATGTATATTTCTGATTTTGGAAAATTTTCTTAAACATTAATTTGCTGATTTTGGAAAATTTTCCTAAACAAGATTTTTAAATGCAAGAAACTTTTTTTTTTTAAATTTTAAAACATCATATTTTGAGGATGTTTATTCTGGCTCAAGTTCATTATTTTCTTTATTAATTAAAACCATGATATTCTCATAGCATAATTTTCAAGAATTTTTTTTTTTTTTTGTTTTAAATTTATTTATGTTGGTCATTTTTGCAAGACTTAATCGACACGTGTTTCGGAATTTGTCAGATTCCATTGTCAAGATTATTTAGCAAAAATAGAAACGATTTACTACAAAGTAGCAAACGAGTCTAATGACAAATCGTGTGTGCACAAACTAAAATATTAGTACATATTCGACTCTATCCACAATGGAAATTAAAAAGTTTAAGAAATTGTACTATATTTGTAAAGTAACGATTGTCAATAACCAACAAAAATATTTAAAACATTTTACATATGATAGTCCATTGGACTACAGCAATATGTTATTTGTTGTTGTGAATGAAATAATACCATATTAGGGTTATTCATCACTATGGAGTGCCAACCATTATGTTCAAATTCTGATTAATTTTTTGGAATGATGCGAAAAAACCGTTTCTGTAAAGTAATTGGTCGAAAACTTTTCTATTTGAAGCAGCGATATGCAGACACATACTATAACATTTATGCTTGTGTGGGTAGCAGCAAGCGAAAAGTCAACAAATTTGCTCAAGCAACAGAATTTTATAGTGTATGTGTATTGACAGTGCACAAGCAGCGCCTATTCCCGCGGGAATAGGAATTACAAAAATGCGTATCACTGGTTTAGAAACTGATAATTTGTTAAAAATCTGAGAATTTTCTTTGTCGAATAATTTTTCAGGACCTGAGAATTTTTGTAATGAAAAAATTTTCCAAAAACTGAGTATAACTTTAATAAATTTAAGAATTATTCAGTTTTTTTTTTAGGATTTCAGGATTAACTTTAATTTTTTTGATCCCATTAAAGATATACTCGGTGACTCCTAATTTGCTACACAGTGATATCAAAAATAAAATAATAAAATTCGATTCCCATGAACACGGTGAGCCTCAGCGATGTTTAGGTTGAACTTTAGTGTCGACGAAAAGTGTAAACGCAGTTCGATTTCTACAAGATTAAATGTCACAAAACTGTTAACAGCGAAATCGTAGCTGCTCGCATTCGCGAGATATCGCGAAATTGGTGTTTTTGTATTTTCTAAAATTTTGACATTGAAGTTTTCTAAATATTTTCAAAAACTGGGTATACAGTTTTAATTGAACTTACTTATGGGTCACATAACAGTAAACATCAAAATTCAACCTTCTTTAGTTTGCGAGAAATCGCCAAACTAATTTTTTGATGTTTTTTTTTCGCTTTTTTTCTTTGGATAGGTTTCTTTAAAATTTCGCAAAAACATGGTATGCAGTTTTACTTGTGCTTTATCAAAGGTCACACAGCTGTTGACATCGAAATTGTAGGTGTTAAATTTCGCGAGATATCGCGTAATTATTTGATTCTTTTTTCATTATTTAATTATATTTTAAAACCGGTTCTTTAGAAATGATAAAAAAAGTGGTATGCAGTTTGATTTGAGCATGTTGGAAGAAATTAAAACTGCCCACAAAAAAATTATAGCTGCTCACTTTCGCGAGAAATAGCGAAAACAGCTTTTTGGGGGGTTTTATTGTTTTGATTAAAAAAATAAGTTTCTTTAACATTGTTGAAAAACAGGAAATGCAGTTTGTCTTGCTATTGATCAAAGGTCATAAGGCTGTTAACATTTAAATTCTAGCTGCTCAATTCTTCGAGATATCGCTAAAAAACTCACTAAACTAATTTTTATGCATTACTTTGTGTTATTGTTGGTCTGTAAAAATATTTTCTTCAATTAACGACAAAATGTGGCATGCAGTTTGAATGCGAGGTTATTAAAGGTGACAAAACTGCAAGCATAAAAATTATAGATGCTCAAATTCCCGAGAAATTGCTAAATTACTGTTCAAGGTTTTATATTAATTAATTTATTTTTTCTTTAGTGTCTTAAATAAAGGACAAAATCAAGAAACAACAAATATATTGTATGCAGTTTAAATTTTACGTGGTTCAAGGTGGTAAAACTGCTCAAATCAATATCTTGACTGGTAATATACGCGAAAAATAAATTTTTTTCCAATTTTTTTTTTTGCGATTCCTCGCCCTATGTTCAACATGAACTTTTATATAAATTGAAGATATTTATACTGTCATTTAATTTATATAAATAAAAGGAAATATATATATCGCGAAATTGAGAAGATATGATTTCGATGTTAACTGTTTTGTGACTTGTAAATAAAAACAATTAAAACTGTATACTCAGTTTTTGGAGATATTTAAAAAACTTCATTGTCTAATTTTTATAAAATAAAAAAAACACTAATTTCGCGATATCTCGCGAATGCGAGCAAACTGCGTTGACACTTTTCGTCGACACTAAAGTTCAACCTAAACATCGCTGAGGCTCACCGTGTGAATTGATAGATAAAAAACAGTTTTATAGATAGTCTATTAAAAAATGAACAACAAAAATATATGCACATAAAAACCATATTCATTTTATGGAGTAATTAACCCAATTTTGCAGAAAATAATTCCATAAATTATCCCGTTTTTTAACAATTTATTTATAAACTATTGATAAAAAAATAAAATTATATGCAACGTTAATATTTAATTTGAACTTCAAAACAAACCCATTCATAATATAACTTTTATTATATCAATAATTACCACTTAAATGTTCACAATTTGTAACATAAAATAAAATTCAAAAAAAAAAACTTTACGATTACAAAATTATTTATTTTATGGCAAACCATAATTGCCTTCATAATCAATAAAAATTTTCTTTTTTTTCACCCACTCTCTTCCTGAAACAACAATATATAGCACAAAAAAAAAATTTTGTATGGATAAATTGTGTAACATATTTTATGGTAAACCTTAAAATTAAATAAAATTGATTTTTGAAAAATTTTATCCAACACAAAAACCAAAAACAACAACAACAACAAATGCTACATCATCAATTAGAAAAGTATGATGAAGTAAAAAAAACATACAAGAAAAACAAACAACAACAATTTAATGATTTTCCACAAGATGATAAAGAAAATTAAATGAAAAATATTTTTTGACAAAAAGATAGATGGATAGATAGAAGCAGCAAAAACACACACATACACACTCATACTCCACCTACACATTTTCTTCATCTTTAGTTAGGAAAAATCTTGTTTAAGAAAAATCACTGTAAACAAGTGGTAGTACACAAAAAAAAAGGACATCAATTATGTTTATATTACGAGCTTTAGGAGAAGATCTGTTTAAGAATGAACAAAATACAAAAAATAAAACAACAAATGTAAACACAAGAAAATGACAACATCCACCCACTGCTTCGTCCTTTCTTAAAAAATTTAAAGAATTAGGTAACAATTTCTTTTAAGTTCGTATTTAAGGGCGGAATGTTTTGAAAATGCCACTTAAAGTTGTGAAAAAATGGGATTTTCTCTAACAATCTGTAAGATAGACAGTTAAACAGACACATGTAAAAACATAAACGTCATAAGATATTTGCTTAGTAAACGGAAATGTTTTAGATATTTCTTTTTTTCAACAACTAAAAATAAATTATATGCAAAGACTGTCCACTAGGGATATAGATTTTTTTGAGTGAAAAATGCCACTCCAGTACCATGTGGAAAATGTTGTTCTGATAATAAAAAACAGTTTTTTAGGTCCGGTGAATAAAGTCCGGTGAAAAAAGTTTCCGCACCGAAAGCGATTTCTGAAGTGCTTTAAATTTAAGATTTTATTTTTTAAAATTTGATTCAACACATTAAACTACAACTACAATGGTTATCTATCACATTATTCCCAAGGTCAATCAGTCATAAACAATCCCGAAAAGGCTAGAATTATGGTCAAGGGCTTTGCACAAAAGCTAAGTCCGTCCAATTCATCAATATAACACAAAAAAACGCTCGGGTTTCAACTTTCGGGTTTACTTACGAAGGGGCGTAGCTTTTCGGTGTGATACATTTTCATTATTATTTTTAGCCTTGTTTTTTTATTTTTTGGAATTTGTAGACGTAGAATCCATTTTGATTACCCCGTAATAAAGACAAAACTTTAAAGCTTTCGGTGCGGAAACTTTTTTCACGATAGAGAAAAAGTGGCACCATATTTGTTTAATATCTTTTTATGCCCCACACGGCTATGCGGTGGTATTTTTGATATTTGGAAATATTGCAAAAAGTTATATTCCTACTGTCCACGTAAGCAAATTTTTTATTTCATAGCACCACAAACAATCTTGTGATTTTGATGTGCTGCACTCAAAATATTTTGTAAGTAAATTTAACTGAAAAAACGTTTAAAACAAACGTTTTTCCTTTTAAAAAACGGACTACTTGTATTTCATTTGAAACAACATACTTTTTCAGTTATTTTTAAACGTTAATAAATGACTAGACATTCCGTAAAAACAAACGATATTTCAGTTATTTTAACTGTTTACAATTTTTTATTTTGTGAAGTAAAAATAAAATTTTTTGAATAACAAACTACAAAAACCGTACTTCTGTAAAATTATACGGTATAATCAGTCACAAATAATTTAACTGATAAAAATATTTTTCCGTAACTTTTGTAGTTTATTATTTTAATAACTGTATAAATCGTTCAATATTTTATTTTCATTGAAAAACAAACGATAAAACGTTTAAAACAACTTTAACTAAAAACTTTTTGAATAACCGTAAATAGTTACTGTAAAACTTTTCTAGGTGTGGCATTTGAATAAATGTCTATCTAAATTGTTGAGCATACACTTTAAATATATGATATCAAAATTGGATATACCGAAATGTTTTCATAACTTTTAAATTTCGTGACAGACCGCCATCAGCCAGGTCGGGGATGAGTTCTTCATACAATTTGGCAACAAAACATAATTGACGGAAAACCGCTATATAAAATTTTTTTAACATGCTAACGTTTTTAGGCTGGTGTCTAATTTTAAAAAAGTTGCAGGACGCCACCAAAGTTTGACTATATAAGCTAACAATTAGCGAAAAAGAGAACAAGAATTACTATTTTCATTTTCTTAAAACTAAAAATTTTAATAATTTGGGTTTGTAACTTGAATAATAATCCACCTCGTGGTGAATAAAACCGTTTTTCACCAGCTGGTGAATAAAAAGTAACATCCCGGTTGAAAATGACCATGTATGTTCATACATGTTCATACATGCTCATACATGATTCCATGTATGATAGTATATGAACAATATATGGAAATGTATGTCATATATGGGAGCATATATGAACATACACAAGTAATGTAATATTCCATATATGTAAATGTAGGCAACTATGTGTTTTTTTTGTTGGTCCACCTCGTGGTGAATAAAACCGTTTTTCACCAGCTGGTGAATAAAAAGTAACATCCCGGGTGAAAATGACCATGTATGTTCATACATGTTCATACATGCTCATACATGATTCCATGTATGATAGTATATGAACAATATATGGAAATGTATGTCATATATGGGAGCATATATGAACATACACAAGTAATGTAATATTCCATATATGTAAATGGAGGCAACTATGTGTTTTTTTAAAGGTTGGGTTCGGCAGAACTTTGAAAAATTGGACGAAGTTCATGTATGGGTTCAGTCTGAAAAAGTCGTTCTGTTGGACAATAATGATCATACATCATCAAGATTGATTATAATTTTTGTATTCTATAGGCGAATATGAACGGCACTAACGTAAACAACCAAATTTAGAAGAAAATTCGAACACTTTGACGGTATTACTGTCAGAGCTGCGAAGGATTTCATCCCTTAATAAGATTTGGTGTTCTGAATTAAACTTTAATGATTGCATTCCCCAATCACAATTTATCGAATGAATTTACATGTGTGCCGCTGTTCCAAAAAAAGTAATTCATATAAAAAATGTGAAAATGAAAATTTCCGAATTTTTTTGATGTTCTAGATTTCACATCCGAATTTCTTTTTCGTTTTGTTTCACATAAATAAAATTTGGTGCAAGTAAAACGAATGCACATTTTTCCTTATAATTTTTTAAATTTTAATTATTCGATTTCAACTTCGAATGAAAACGTGATCAACAAAACACTAAACTTGATTTCACGTGATTCGGAAATTTTCATGTGAATTGAAAAGTTGTGAAAGACACAACAGATATATATACAAATATAGAATGAATTCGGTTTCTTTTTCATTCGACTTTGAAATTGAATGCGTAAGTTTTTATAAATTAAAAATTTAAAAGTCTCATGAATAATAAATAAATGAAATAAAGAATGCATTCAGTTTTAAAAATTCTCATAAATGAAATTCTCATCTCATGAATTCGATTTAATGGTAAAAATCGAATCCATTCGAAGAAATATTGATATTTAAAGATAATTGTATTCAGTGACTATAAAAATCGAATGTATTTTATTTGTGAATTCATTTGAAAAGTGGTTAATTCTTCGAAGCTTTGATTAGCCTAAAGCATAGAGAAACATAGAGGCGAAGGCGTCAGAAATTGAGTTGTCAAAGTACAACTTGTATACATGTATTTGTTGACAAAGTACGACTTGTAAACATGTATTGTGTGGTGAATTCACATCGACAACGTACGTGTGAGAAATTAGAAAAAGATAGTGATACTATTTTTTCTTTCACCTTCGCCTCTATGTTTCTCTATGGCCTAAAGTATCATAAAGTCCAAAGTATATTTTTAAAATATTCGTTAGTTTTTATTAAAAAATCAGTGTCATAACTTAATACAAATTATTTATATTTGAAAAAATTTCGATTAATAGACGTTTTATGGAAAAAAATACAAAAAAAAATTTTGCATACAAATTCATGTATGACAATGTATGATCATTAATGTACATGTACCCTCAAATTACGGATATGCACTTGTATGGACATCCATATATGCATCATATATGAACATACATGGTCATTTTCACCCGGGATAATTATTTTTCAACAAAAAATTTTTTTTTTCTCAAATTTTTTTTCATCAATTTTTTTTTCATGAAATTTTTTTTTTCATAAAATTTTTTTTTTTCATCAAAAAATTTCTTTTTTTTATCAACATTTTTTCCTCATCAATTTTTTTGTTTTTTCCTCAATTTTTTTTTTTTTTCATCAATTTTTTTTCATTATTTTTTTTTTCATCAATTTTTTTTCATCAAATTTTTTTTATCAGATTTTTTATTACTTATTAATTTGTTTCTCACAAAAAATTTTTTTTTTTCATATATTTTTCATAAATTTTTTTTTACATCAAAAAATTTTTCTTTTCATCAAAAACTTTTTTTCATCAAAATTTTTTTTCACCAAAAATTTTGGGTTCATTAAATTTTTTTAACATAATTTTGTTTTTCGTGAAAAAAAAATCATTTTTTTTTTACCAAAACTACTTTTTCACCAAGTCTAAGCTTTCCGCATAAAAATTTTCCATTTGTTTATCAAATGTACATAAAATAAGTGAAAGTGGTATATTCTTTGGTGCCGAATCTAAAAACACTTTTTTGCACTTAATTTTGCACTCACGAAATGTACAGCTCTCTTGGTTTTTTAATGGGGTCCTCGACTGATATTTCAATTCGTTTTGCATGGAATAGAAAAGTTATATAACATTATTTTTATACCCTCCAACCACAGTATGGGGTAGGGCTTCCAATCGGGATATCCCGATCCCGGAAATCCCGGGATTTTCGGGATTAGGCAAATCCCGAATCTCGGGATTTCTGATTTTCAATCCCGGGATTTTCGGGATCCCGAATTTTTTATTTTTTTCAATATTTTTTATTATTTTTGGATTTTTTTTAAATAATTTGAATAAAATATGAATTTTGTGGAACAAAATAAAAAAAAATTGACAAAAGTTCCGTCAGGTACCATGTTTTTGTTATAGAAAAAGGTGAAACGTTTGCGAAATGTAAAGAAATTCTAAAAACTAGTGGTGGTTCGACATAGGGGCTTTTATATTTATTCCTTTTACTCTTACAAGAAGAATATTGCCGTAAATGGCACATCTTAACTCCATAAGTTGTTAACTTTTTTAATTTTATGTTTTACTGAAACATTTTTTTAAAGGCGTAATTGAGTTTTGACTCACACTTAGTCACGCTCACTCAAACAATAATGGAATCACTCACTTATCATTTACGCTCACGCGTGAGTCATGTTAACTCTACTCTCGCACTCTCGCTAACACATTTTTTACAAAAAAAAAACATTGCTAAAAAATATTTATTTTTGCAGGAAAAAAAAAACAAATAAAATAAAAAACAAATCAAATAAAATTAAAAAAAAAAATAAAAAATTAGCAAAAATTTAATCACTTATGCAAAAATTTGAAAAATCATTTATTTTTTTTTTCAACTCACGCTCACTAAAAGTTGATAACGATGAGCCACGACCAAAGATAACCGAATACGGATATTCTTCACAGGAGGAGTTCCGACCTTTTTTTGAAGTTCACAACATCAACAAAACTTTGCTAATTTTTACGAACGTGTAAATTTGTTAAAGTGACAAAAAATACTAAAAATTTTTGAAAATCCCGAAAAATCCCGAAAATTTACAAAAAATCCCGTGAATCCCGGGATTCAAAATATCCCGAAAATCCCGGGATCCCGAAATCGGGATCCCGAAAACTTTTCTTCAATCCCGAATCCCGGGATTCAGAAAAACCAATCCCGATTGGAAGCCCTAGTATGGGGGTATACTCACTTTGTCATTCCGTTTGTAACGCATAAAAATATCGGTCGGGGACCCCATAAAGTATATATATTATTGATCTATGATCAATTCTAAGTCGTTCTATGAATGTCCGTCCGTCCGTCCGTCTGTATAAAACACGATTCAGTCCAAAATAAAAGAGCTAGACCCCTGAAAATTGGTCAGAATATGCATAATGTTCATAGGCCGGTCAAGTTTGGAAATGGGCAAAATCGGGCCAGGGGGAAAAAAGTTCCCCCTTAACAAACTAAAAAAACCTCTTAAAAAACGCCATTTTTACATTTTTTTTGGCATTATTGTTAAACAAATGAAATCTTTTTATGTCAGAAGTGGTTTAAACTCCTGAACTTAGACCCAGGGGGCTGGAAAATTTAGTTTTTTTCTACCCGCCCCCTTTTGTGGGCGTGGATTTAAAAAAAACCATTAAA
The DNA here is from genome assembly GCA_963921195.1 of Pegoplata infirma. Taxonomy (NCBI): domain Eukaryota; kingdom Metazoa; phylum Arthropoda; class Insecta; order Diptera; family Anthomyiidae; genus Pegoplata; species Pegoplata infirma. Next base: position 192,445 of record CAWUER010000152.1, read on the forward strand.
ATAATGAGAAAATGGTATTACTAAATTGCAATTGGGGGGGGGGGGGTGTGTGGAAGTCAGTTTGCGATGCTGAGGCACCTTCCCCATTGCGATAAAAGTTACTAAAGTCATTTATTATGATTAAATAAGAAAAATTCATAACTATTTATTATTTTTTTTTTAAATCTACGCCCACAAATGGGGGCGGGCAAAAAAATCTTTCGTTTTTTTTTTTGCACAAAAATGTTTTCTTTGTTTACAAAAAAAACGTGTAAAAAAGTGTAGTTTTTCAGAGGCAAGTTTAGTTCTTCAAGGGGGAACTTTTTTCCCACTGGTCCTTCGGTAACTTAGCCGGCCTATGACCATGATACATACACTCAAAAAATTATGTAGGTAAATTCCAGTGAATATTCACTTAAAACAAATGAAATTTTATTTAAAAACCATTCCACTGTTTTTTCATTTAAAATAAAAACACATTACAGTCAATTTTAAATGTTAATTTAATGACTAACCAAAACATTAAAAAACTACTGAATATTCACTTATTTTGTATTGAAAAACAGTAAAACTGTAGAAGAAATTTTTTTCTGCCGAAAATGAATGTAACAGAAAATTCGTTTTTAAGACAGTAAATTATATTTTTTAAACTACAGAAATAGTAAAAAAATTAATTCCTTTATAAAATAACTGATTTTTCTTTTTTAAAATAACTTTAATGATTATTTTTTAAAATAACCTACAAACAGTTAATGACATAATTTTCTTAGTGTAGTTGAACCAAACTTCTAGCGGCTTAAGTTTGGACTGCATCGTGTTATCTACATACAGACGGACGGTCGGGCATTCATAGAATGTCTAAGAATCGATCATGGATCAATAATATATCGGTCAAAATTACGATACAAAAACCACAAATCTGGACGTGGGTCTTCACATTTTTTCTATATTATGAACACAGAATGCTCTAAGGAGCCATTTAGACATCGCCATTTACAGTCGCAATTTTATTCGCGTTTTTAGTTTTTTTAAAAATCACAGAAAATTGAAAAAGTGGTGTAGTTTTAAAGAGCTATAACTTCTTAAGTAAATATTGTATTTTTTATATTTTTATTAAAAAAAAATGTATTATCGATATATCGAAACTATACAATAACTATACAAATTATTTTTTTATAAAAAAATTGTATTATCGATATATCGATAATAATCGAAATTTTCTATAAAAAATTGTGTGTTATCGATGTATCGATAACTATCCAAATTTTCTATAGATTATATCGATAACTACACAAAATTTCTATAGATACATCGATAACTATACGAATTTTCTATAGAAAATTTTGTGTTATCGATATTTCGATAACGATACAAGTTTTCTATAGAAAGTTTTGTTTTTATTCAAAAAAAAAATGTGTCATTAAAAAATGCATTTTAAATGCAAAAGCATTTTGGGGTTGCATTTTCGTCAACTTTTTCCCGATTTTGATATTTTTTTTAGTTAACATATTAATAAGCACAACATTTTTACAAACGAAGTCAGTCGTCGTTTCATGGGTCACAAAGGTCTTCAATTTTTAATATTTTTTTTTTTTAATTTTTTCCATAGAAAAATAAAAAAAAATATACAGCCTTACCATAGAAAAATAAAATAAATTTAAAATCGACTTTTTAATTTTATTTTCATACAAATTGGCCCTTACCACAAGAAAATAAAAAGTCTATTTTAACAAAAGTTTTATTTTTAAATTTCAAATTTTCAATACATTTTTTGAAAGTCGATTTTAAAAAACAAAAACAATTTGTATGGAAATAAAATTAAAAGCTCATTTTAAATTTATTTTATTTTCTTGTGGTAAGGCTGATTGTTTTTGTTTTTAAAATCGACTTTCAAAAAATGTATAGAAAATTTGAAATTTAAAATAAAAACTTTTGTTAAAATAGACTTTTTATTTTTTCTTTGGCACGGGCCATATTTTTTTTTTTTTTTTTGTTTTTTTAAAATTTTATAAGTAAATTTTTTT
>CAWUER010000153.1:0-18576 GCA_963921195.1 Pegoplata infirma
AGACAGACAGACAGACAGACAGACAGACAGACAGACAGACAGACAGACAGACAGACAGAGCAGACAGACAGACAGACAGACAGACAGACAGACAGACAGACAGACAGACAGACAGACAGACAGACAGACAGACAGACAGACAGACAGACAGACAGACAGACAGACAGACAGACAGACAGACAGACAGACAGACAGACAGACAGACAGACAGACAGACAGACAGACAGACAGACAGACAGACAGACAGACAGACAGACAGACAGACAGACAGACAGACAGACAGACAGACAGACAGACAGACAGACAGACAGACAGACAGACAGACAGACAGACAGACAGACAGACAGACAGACAGACAGACAGACAGACAGACAGACAGACAGACAGACAGACAGACAGACAGACAGACAGACAGACAGACAGACAGACAGACAGACAGACAGACAGACAGACAGACAGACAGACAGACAGACAGACAGACAGACAGACAGACAGACAGACAGACAGACAGACAGACAGACAGACAGACAGACAGACAGACAGACAGACAGACAGACAGACAGACAGACAGACAGACAGACAGACAGACAGACAGACAGACAGACAGACAGACAGACAGACAGACAGACAGACAGACAGACAGACAGACAGACAGACAGACAGACAGACAGACAGACAGACAGACAGACAGACAGACAGACAGACAGACAGACAGACAGACAGACAGACAGACAGACAGACAGACAGACAGACAGACAGACAGACAGACAGACAGACAGACAGACAGACAGACAGACAGACAGACAGACAGACAGACAGACAGACAGACAGACAGACAGACAGACAGACAGACAGACAGACAGACAGACAGACAGACAGACAGACAGACAGACAGACAGACAGACAGACAGACAGACAGACAGACAGACAGACAGACAGACAGACAGACAGACAGACAGACAGACAGACAGACAGACAGACAGACAGACAGACAGACAGACAGACAGACAGACAGACAGACAGACAGACAGACAGACAGACAGACAGACAGACAGACAGACAGACAGACAGACAGACAGACAGACAGACAGACAGACAGACAGACAGACAGACAGACAGACAGACAGACAGACAGACAGACAGACAGACAGACAGACAGACAGACAGACAGACAGACAGACAGACAGACAGACAGACAGACAGACAGACAGACAGACAGACAGACAGACAGACAGACAGACAGACAGACAGACAGACAGACAGACAGACAGACAGACAGACAGACAGACAGACAGACAGACAGACAGACAGACAGACAGACAGACAGACAGACAGACAGACAGACAGACAGACAGACAGACAGACAGACAGACAGACAGACAGACAGACAGACAGACAGACAGACAGACAGACAGACAGACAGACAGACAGACAGACAGACAGACAGACAGACAGACAGACAGACAGACAGACAGACAGACAGACAGACAGACAGACAGACAGACAGACAGACAGACAGACAGACAGACAGACAGACAGACAGACAGACAGACAGACAGACAGACAGACAGACAGACAGACAGACAGACAGACAGACAGACAGACAGACAGACAGACAGACAGACAGACAGACAGACAGACAGACAGACAGACAGACAGACAGACAGACAGACAGACAGACAGACAGACAGACAGACAGACAGACAGACAGACAGACAGACAGACAGACAGACAGACAGACAGACAGACAGACAGACAGACAGACAGACAGACAGACAGACAGACAGACAGACAGACAGACAGACAGACAGACAGACAGACAGACAGACAGACAGACAGACAGACAGACAGACAGACAGACAGACAGACAGACAGACAGACAGACAGACAGACAGACAGACAGACAGACAGACAGACAGACAGACAGACAGACAGACAGACAGACAGACAGACAGACAGACAGACAGACAGACAGACAGACAGACAGACAGACAGACAGACAGACAGACAGACAGACAGACAGACAGACAGACAGACAGACAGACAGACAGACAGACAGACAGACAGACAGACAGACAGACAGACAGACAGACAGACAGACAGACAGACAGACAGACAGACAGACAGACAGACAGACAGACAGACAGACAGACAGACAGACAGACAGACAGACAGACAGACAGACAGACAGACAGACAGACAGACAGACAGACAGACAGACAGACAGACAGACAGACAGACAGACAGACAGACAGACAGACAGACAGACAGACAGACAGACAGACAGACAGACAGACAGACAGACAGACAGACAGACAGACAGACAGACAGACAGACAGACAGACAGACAGACAGACAGACAGACAGACAGACAGACAGACAGACAGACAGACAGACAGACAGACAGACAGACAGACAGACAGACAGACAGACAGACAGACAGACAGACAGACAGACAGACAGACAGACAGACAGACAGACAGACAGACAGACAGACAGACAGACAGACAGACAGACAGACAGACAGACAGACAGACAGACAGACAGACAGACAGACAGACAGACAGACAGACAGACAGACAGACAGACAGACAGACAGACAGACAGACAGACAGACAGACAGACAGACAGACAGACAGACAGACAGACAGACAGACAGACAGACAGACAGACAGACAGACAGACAGACAGACAGACAGACAGACAGACAGACAGACAGACAGACAGACAGACAGACAGACAGACAGACAGACAGACAGACAGACAGACAGACAGACAGACAGACAGACAGACAGACAGACAGACAGACAGACAGACAGACAGACAGACAGACAGACAGACAGACAGACAGACAGACAGACAGACAGACAGACAGACAGACAGACAGACAGACAGACAGACAGACAGACAGACAGACAGACAGACAGACAGACAGACAGACAGACAGACAGACAGACAGACAGACAGACAGACAGACAGACAGACAGACAGACAGACAGACAGACAGACAGACAGACAGACAGACAGACAGACAGACAGACAGACAGACAGACAGACAGACAGACAGACAGACAGACAGACAGACAGACAGACAGACAGACAGACAGACAGACAGACAGACAGACAGACAGACAGACAGACAGACAGACAGACAGACAGACAGACAGACAGACAGACAGACAGACAGACAGACAGACAGACAGACAGACAGACAGACAGACAGACAGACAGACAGACAGACAGACAGACAGACAGACAGACAGACAGACAGACAGACAGACAGACAGACAGACAGACAGACAGACAGACAGACAGACAGACAGACAGACAGACAGACAGACAGACAGACAGACAGACAGACAGACAGACAGACAGACAGACAGACAGACAGACAGACAGACAGACAGACAGACAGACAGACAGACAGACAGACAGACAGACAGACAGACAGACAGACAGACAGACAGACAGACAGACAGACAGACAGACAGACAGACAGACAGACAGACAGACAGACAGACAGACAGACAGACAGACAGACAGACAGACAGACAGACAGACAGACAGACAGACAGACAGACAGACAGACAGACAGACAGACAGACAGACAGACAGACAGACAGACAGACAGACAGACAGACAGACAGACAGACAGACAGACAGACAGACAGACAGACAGACAGACAGACAGACAGACAGACAGACAGACAGACAGACAGACAGACAGACAGACAGACAGACAGACAGACAGACAGACAGACAGACAGACAGACAGACAGACAGACAGACAGACAGACAGACAGACAGACAGACAGACAGACAGACAGACAGACAGACAGACAGACAGACAGACAGACAGACAGACAGACAGACAGACAGACAGACAGACAGACAGACAGACAGACAGACAGACAGACAGACAGACAGACAGACAGACAGACAGACAGACAGACAGACAGACAGACAGACAGACAGACAGACAGACAGACAGACAGACAGACAGACAGACAGACAGACAGACAGACAGACAGACAGACAGACAGACAGACAGACAGACAGACAGACAGACAGACAGACAGACAGACAGACAGACAGACAGACAGACAGACAGACAGACAGACAGACAGACAGACAGACAGACAGACAGACAGACAGACAGACAGACAGACAGACAGACAGACAGACAGACAGACAGACAGACAGACAGACAGACAGACAGACAGACAGACAGACAGACAGACAGACAGACAGACAGACAGACAGACAGACAGACAGACAGACAGACAGACAGACAGACAGACAGACAGACAGACAGACAGACAGACAGACAGACAGACAGACAGACAGACAGACAGACAGACAGACAGACAGACAGACAGACAGACAGACAGACAGACAGACAGACAGACAGACAGACAGACAGACAGACAGACAGACAGACAGACAGACAGACAGACAGACAGACAGACAGACAGACAGACAGACAGACAGACAGACAGACAGACAGACAGACAGACAGACAGACAGACAGACAGACAGACAGACAGACAGACAGACAGACAGACAGACAGACAGACAGACAGACAGACAGACAGACAGACAGACAGACAGACAGACAGACAGACAGACAGACAGACAGACAGACAGACAGACAGACAGACAGACAGACAGACAGACAGACAGACAGACAGACAGACAGACAGACAGACAGACAGACAGACAGACAGACAGACAGACAGACAGACAGACAGACAGACAGACAGACAGACAGACAGACAGACAGACAGACAGACAGACAGACAGACAGACAGACAGACAGACAGACAGACAGACAGACAGACAGACAGACAGACAGACAGACAGACAGACAGACAGACAGACAGACAGACAGACAGACAGACAGACAGACAGACAGACAGACAGACAGACAGACAGACAGACAGACAGACAGACAGACAGACAGACAGACAGACAGACAGACAGACAGACAGACAGACAGACAGACAGACAGACAGACAGACAGACAGACAGACAGACAGACAGACAGACAGACAGACAGACAGACAGACAGACAGACAGACAGACAGACAGACAGACAGACAGACAGACAGACAGACAGACAGACAGACAGACAGACAGACAGACAGACAGACAGACAGACAGACAGACAGACAGACAGACAGACAGACAGACAGACAGACAGACAGACAGACAGACAGACAGACAGACAGACAGACAGACAGACAGACAGACAGACAGACAGACAGACAGACAGACAGACAGACAGACAGACAGACAGACAGACAGACAGACAGACAGACAGACAGACAGACAGACAGACAGACAGACAGACAGACAGACAGACAGACAGACAGACAGACAGACAGACAGACAGACAGACAGACAGACAGACAGACAGACAGACAGACAGACAGACAGACAGACAGACAGACAGACAGACAGACAGACAGACAGACAGACAGACAGACAGACAGACAGACAGACAGACAGACAGACAGACAGACAGACAGACAGACAGACAGACAGACAGACAGACAGACAGACAGACAGACAGACAGACAGACAGACAGACAGACAGACAGACAGACAGACAGACAGACAGACAGACAGACAGACAGACAGACAGACAGACAGACAGACAGACAGACAGACAGACAGACAGACAGACAGACAGACAGACAGACAGACAGACAGACAGACAGACAGACAGACAGACAGACAGACAGACAGACAGACAGACAGACAGACAGACAGACAGACAGACAGACAGACAGACAGACAGACAGACAGACAGACAGACAGACAGACAGACAGACAGACAGACAGACAGACAGACAGACAGACAGACAGACAGACAGACAGACAGACAGACAGACAGACAGACAGACAGACAGACAGACAGACAGACAGACAGACAGACAGACAGACAGACAGACAGACAGACAGACAGACAGACAGACAGACAGACAGACAGACAGACAGACAGACAGACAGACAGACAGACAGACAGACAGACAGACAGACAGACAGACAGACAGACAGACAGACAGACAGACAGACAGACAGACAGACAGACAGACAGACAGACAGACAGACAGACAGACAGACAGACAGACAGACAGACAGACAGACAGACAGACAGACAGACAGACAGACAGACAGACAGACAGACAGACAGACAGACAGACAGACAGACAGACAGACAGACAGACAGACAGACAGACAGACAGACAGACAGACAGACAGACAGACAGACAGACAGACAGACAGACAGACAGACAGACAGACAGACAGACAGACAGACAGACAGACAGACAGACAGACAGACAGACAGACAGACAGACAGACAGACAGACAGACAGACAGACAGACAGACAGACAGACAGACAGACAGACAGACAGACAGACAGACAGACAGACAGACAGACAGACAGACAGACAGACAGACAGACAGACAGACAGACAGACAGACAGACAGACAGACAGACAGACAGACAGACAGACAGACAGACAGACAGACAGACAGACAGACAGACAGACAGACAGACAGACAGACAGACAGACAGACAGACAGACAGACAGACAGACAGACAGACAGACAGACAGACAGACAGACAGACAGACAGACAGACAGACAGACAGACAGACAGACAGACAGACAGACAGACAGACAGACAGACAGACAGACAGACAGACAGACAGACAGACAGACAGACAGACAGACAGACAGACAGACAGACAGACAGACAGACAGACAGACAGACAGACAGACAGACAGACAGACAGACAGACAGACAGACAGACAGACAGACAGACAGACAGACAGACAGACAGACAGACAGACAGACAGACAGACAGACAGACAGACAGACAGACAGACAGACAGACAGACAGACAGACAGACAGACAGACAGACAGACAGACAGACAGACAGACAGACAGACAGACAGACAGACAGACAGACAGACAGACAGACAGACAGACAGACAGACAGACAGACAGACAGACAGACAGACAGACAGACAGACAGACAGACAGACAGACAGACAGACAGACAGACAGACAGACAGACAGACAGACAGACAGACAGACAGACAGACAGACAGACAGACAGACAGACAGACAGACAGACAGACAGACAGACAGACAGACAGACAGACAGACAGACAGACAGACAGACAGACAGACAGACAGACAGACAGACAGACAGACAGACAGACAGACAGACAGACAGACAGACAGACAGACAGACAGACAGACAGACAGACAGACAGACAGACAGACAGACAGACAGACAGACAGACAGACAGACAGACAGACAGACAGACAGACAGACAGACAGACAGACAGACAGACAGACAGACAGACAGACAGACAGACAGACAGACAGACAGACAGACAGACAGACAGACAGACAGACAGACAGACAGACAGACAGACAGACAGACAGACAGACAGACAGACAGACAGACAGACAGACAGACAGACAGACAGACAGACAGACAGACAGACAGACAGACAGACAGACAGACAGACAGACAGACAGACAGACAGACAGACAGACAGACAGACAGACAGACAGACAGACAGACAGACAGACAGACAGACAGACAGACAGACAGACAGACAGACAGACAGACAGACAGACAGACAGACAGACAGACAGACAGACAGACAGACAGACAGACAGACAGACAGACAGACAGACAGACAGACAGACAGACAGACAGACAGACAGACAGACAGACAGACAGACAGACAGACAGACAGACAGACAGACAGACAGACAGACAGACAGACAGACAGACAGACAGACAGACAGACAGACAGACAGACAGACAGACAGACAGACAGACAGACAGACAGACAGACAGACAGACAGACAGACAGACAGACAGACAGACAGACAGACAGACAGACAGACAGACAGACAGACAGACAGACAGACAGACAGACAGACAGACAGACAGACAGACAGACAGACAGACAGACAGACAGACAGACAGACAGACAGACAGACAGACAGACAGACAGACAGACAGACAGACAGACAGACAGACAGACAGACAGACAGACAGACAGACAGACAGACAGACAGACAGACAGACAGACAGACAGACAGACAGACAGACAGACAGACAGACAGACAGACAGACAGACAGACAGACAGACAGACAGACAGACAGACAGACAGACAGACAGACAGACAGACAGACAGACAGACAGACAGACAGACAGACAGACAGACAGACAGACAGACAGACAGACAGACAGACAGACAGACAGACAGACAGACAGACAGACAGACAGACAGACAGACAGACAGACAGACAGACAGACAGACAGACAGACAGACAGACAGACAGACAGACAGACAGACAGACAGACAGACAGACAGACAGACAGACAGACAGACAGACAGACAGACAGACAGACAGACAGACAGACAGACAGACAGACAGACAGACAGACAGACAGACAGACAGACAGACAGACAGACAGACAGACAGACAGACAGACAGACAGACAGACAGACAGACAGACAGACAGACAGACAGACAGACAGACAGACAGACAGACAGACAGACAGACAGACAGACAGACAGACAGACAGACAGACAGACAGACAGACAGACAGACAGACAGACAGACAGACAGACAGACAGACAGACAGACAGACAGACAGACAGACAGACAGACAGACAGACAGACAGACAGACAGACAGACAGACAGACAGACAGACAGACAGACAGACAGACAGACAGACAGACAGACAGACAGACAGACAGACAGACAGACAGACAGACAGACAGACAGACAGACAGACAGACAGACAGACAGACAGACAGACAGACAGACAGACAGACAGACAGACAGACAGACAGACAGACAGACAGACAGACAGACAGACAGACAGACAGACAGACAGACAGACAGACAGACAGACAGACAGACAGACAGACAGACAGACAGACAGACAGACAGACAGACAGACAGACAGACAGACAGACAGACAGACAGACAGACAGACAGACAGACAGACAGACAGACAGACAGACAGACAGACAGACAGACAGACAGACAGACAGACAGACAGACAGACAGACAGACAGACAGACAGACAGACAGACAGACAGACAGACAGACAGACAGACAGACAGACAGACAGACAGACAGACAGACAGACAGACAGACAGACAGACAGACAGACAGACAGACAGACAGACAGACAGACAGACAGACAGACAGACAGACAGACAGACAGACAGACAGACAGACAGACAGACAGACAGACAGACAGACAGACAGACAGACAGACAGACAGACAGACAGACAGACAGACAGACAGACAGACAGACAGACAGACAGACAGACAGACAGACAGACAGACAGACAGACAGACAGACAGACAGACAGACAGACAGACAGACAGACAGACAGACAGACAGACAGACAGACAGACAGACAGACAGACAGACAGACAGACAGACAGACAGACAGACAGACAGACAGACAGACAGACAGACAGACAGACAGACAGACAGACAGACAGACAGACAGACAGACAGACAGACAGACAGACAGACAGACAGACAGACAGACAGACAGACAGACAGACAGACAGACAGACAGACAGACAGACAGACAGACAGACAGACAGACAGACAGACAGACAGACAGACAGACAGACAGACAGACAGACAGACAGACAGACAGACAGACAGACAGACAGACAGACAGACAGACAGACAGACAGACAGACAGACAGACAGACAGACAGACAGACAGACAGACAGACAGACAGACAGACAGACAGACAGACAGACAGACAGACAGACAGACAGACAGACAGACAGACAGACAGACAGACAGACAGACAGACAGACAGACAGACAGACAGACAGACAGACAGACAGACAGACAGACAGACAGACAGACAGACAGACAGACAGACAGACAGACAGACAGACAGACAGACAGACAGACAGACAGACAGACAGACAGACAGACAGACAGACAGACAGACAGACAGACAGACAGACAGACAGACAGACAGACAGACAGACAGACAGACAGACAGACAGACAGACAGACAGACAGACAGACAGACAGACAGACAGACAGACAGACAGACAGACAGACAGACAGACAGACAGACAGACAGACAGACAGACAGACAGACAGACAGACAGACAGACAGACAGACAGACAGACAGACAGACAGACAGACAGACAGACAGACAGACAGACAGACAGACAGACAGACAGACAGACAGACAGACAGACAGACAGACAGACAGACAGACAGACAGACAGACAGACAGACAGACAGACAGACAGACAGACAGACAGACAGACAGACAGACAGACAGACAGACAGACAGACAGACAGACAGACAGACAGACAGACAGACAGACAGACAGACAGACAGACAGACAGACAGACAGACAGACAGACAGACAGACAGACAGACAGACAGACAGACAGACAGACAGACAGACAGACAGACAGACAGACAGACAGACAGACAGACAGACAGACAGACAGACAGACAGACAGACAGACAGACAGACAGACAGACAGACAGACAGACAGACAGACAGACAGACAGACAGACAGACAGACAGACAGACAGACAGACAGACAGACAGACAGACAGACAGACAGACAGACAGACAGACAGACAGACAGACAGACAGACAGACAGACAGACAGACAGACAGACAGACAGACAGACAGACAGACAGACAGACAGACAGACAGACAGACAGACAGACAGACAGACAGACAGACAGACAGACAGACAGACAGACAGACAGACAGACAGACAGACAGACAGACAGACAGACAGACAGACAGACAGACAGACAGACAGACAGACAGACAGACAGACAGACAGACAGACAGACAGACAGACAGACAGACAGACAGACAGACAGACAGACAGACAGACAGACAGACAGACAGACAGACAGACAGACAGACAGACAGACAGACAGACAGACAGACAGACAGACAGACAGACAGACAGACAGACAGACAGACAGACAGACAGACAGACAGACAGACAGACAGACAGACAGACAGACAGACAGACAGACAGACAGACAGACAGACAGACAGACAGACAGACAGACAGACAGACAGACAGACAGACAGACAGACAGACAGACAGACAGACAGACAGACAGACAGACAGACAGACAGACAGACAGACAGACAGACAGACAGACAGACAGACAGACAGACAGACAGACAGACAGACAGACAGACAGACAGACAGACAGACAGACAGACAGACAGACAGACAGACAGACAGACAGACAGACAGACAGACAGACAGACAGACAGACAGACAGACAGACAGACAGACAGACAGACAGACAGACAGACAGACAGACAGACAGACAGACAGACAGACAGACAGACAGACAGACAGACAGACAGACAGACAGACAGACAGACAGACAGACAGACAGACAGACAGACAGACAGACAGACAGACAGACAGACAGACAGACAGACAGACAGACAGACAGACAGACAGACAGACAGACAGACAGACAGACAGACAGACAGACAGACAGACAGACAGACAGACAGACAGACAGACAGACAGACAGACAGACAGACAGACAGACAGACAGACAGACAGACAGACAGACAGACAGACAGACAGACAGACAGACAGACAGACAGACAGACAGACAGACAGACAGACAGACAGACAGACAGACAGACAGACAGACAGACAGACAGACAGACAGACAGACAGACAGACAGACAGACAGACAGACAGACAGACAGACAGACAGACAGACAGACAGACAGACAGACAGACAGACAGACAGACAGACAGACAGACAGACAGACAGACAGACAGACAGACAGACAGACAGACAGACAGACAGACAGACAGACAGACAGACAGACAGACAGACAGACAGACAGACAGACAGACAGACAGACAGACAGACAGACAGACAGACAGACAGACAGACAGACAGACAGACAGACAGACAGACAGACAGACAGACAGACAGACAGACAGACAGACAGACAGACAGACAGACAGACAGACAGACAGACAGACAGACAGACAGACAGACAGACAGACAGACAGACAGACAGACAGACAGACAGACAGACAGACAGACAGACAGACAGACAGACAGACAGACAGACAGACAGACAGACAGACAGACAGACAGACAGACAGACAGACAGACAGACAGACAGACAGACAGACAGACAGACAGACAGACAGACAGACAGACAGACAGACAGACAGACAGACAGACAGACAGACAGACAGACAGACAGACAGACAGACAGACAGACAGACAGACAGACAGACAGACAGACAGACAGACAGACAGACAGACAGACAGACAGACAGACAGACAGACAGACAGACAGACAGACAGACAGACAGACAGACAGACAGACAGACAGACAGACAGACAGACAGACAGACAGACAGACAGACAGACAGACAGACAGACAGACAGACAGACAGACAGACAGACAGACAGACAGACAGACAGACAGACAGACAGACAGACAGACAGACAGACAGACAGACAGACAGACAGACAGACAGACAGACAGACAGACAGACAGACAGACAGACAGACAGACAGACAGACAGACAGACAGACAGACAGACAGACAGACAGACAGACAGACAGACAGACAGACAGACAGACAGACGGACGGACGGACGGGCGGACGGACGGACGGACGGACAGACGGACAGACGGACGGAAGAACATCGCTAAATCGACTCAAAAAGTGATTCTAAGTCGATCGGTATACTTAAAAGTGGGTCTAGGACCAATATTTCGGGCAGTTACAAACATCAGCACAAACTCATTATACCCTGTACCACAGTGTGGTGTAGGGTATAAAAAGGGCGTAAACGTAGGCGTGGTTAATCTTTCTTTCTGTAAAAAGTAAGTTGGACTAATATGAACATGTTAAAAAAAAATTATTTATATCGGTCCAGTCGTTCTCAACTGATACAATTACCAACGAACAATTTTTCTTTTTGCAGAAAATTTTAACAGATAAATTAATCTCAACAGATAATACGCTACACCCAAAAAAACGTGGGTATTCAATACTAAAAATTTAACTAAACCTAGTCCAAAAGGACCTAGTGCAGGAATTGGTAACCATTACTAAAATTGTTTACTAATATTATTTAAAACTAGTAAAAATTACTAATATTAGTACTTTGAAGATACTAAATTTAGTAACTTATTAGTAAATTTTGGTACAAAATCACTTACTAAACCTTTTACTGTAGAGTTATTTTGAGTGTATAATAATCTCAGAGAAATACAAATAGCTTTGGCCAAAAATGGCCTAATCGTCAAATTATACATTATTCATCAATAACAAGTATGAAAGTTATAGTCGGTCAAGACCGACCATATGATGCCCTACACCAGTGTTTTCCGGAAAATGGGTCCCAAGTCCAAACATGGACCGATTGTATCTGTCTTTTGTTAGATCTTTATTTAGTGCAGAAAACACACACAGATCAAATTTTAGTGGAATTGGTTTATTTTTTGTCAATAAACCAATTTAACTGAATATCGGTCGAAATTTTTATATGGGGGATTAAGTCCGAAAATGGTCCAATTATATTCCGATTTGATTTGGTTACTGAAGTACACGTTTAACACCTAAAAATAAAATTTTTATCAAATATTTCCATTTTTATGAATTTTGAGCGAATTATGTGAATATCGGGAAAGTGGTTTGTATGGGGACTACCAGAAGGACTGACCCGATTCCTTTGAAATTTGGAATGGTGATTTGTGCATATAAAATTTCATTACCTGCTGAATTAAAACGCGATATCTATTTTAATACGGTTATAAGAGTCATTTAAGCCGAATCCAAAGGTGGCGTTTGTATAGGGGCTAGGTCTTAACATGGACCGATTTTCTCCAATTTCAATAGGCTTTGTTCTTGGACCAAAAGATTCTTAAGTTTCAAATTTCAAGTCAATTGATGAAAAATTGCGACCTGTATCGTGCTTAAACCGATAGATGGACAGACGGACGGACAGACGGACGGACCGACCGACGCACAGTGGTTCCAAGTCCAAATCTAGCTGGACAAAATTATTTTATCACTGTTTTATATGTTTATGGGGTCGCTGAGTTCAAAAAACATGTTTAAATTTTTCTAAGTCGATTACACTAATCGACAACTTTTTATTTTTTTTCTAATTTCAGTAATTCATTAATGACAAAAATGGTTTTTATGCAGAACAGAAATATGAAATGCAAAAACTTATTTTTTGAAAGTTTTGTAATCTCTAAAAAAAAAAAATTTTTTTGTCGAGAAGTGTAATTGAAAAAAACAAGTGAGAGTGTTAAATTCGGCTATGCCGAATCTTTTATGCCCTCCAAAATGTAAAAAAAAAAATAAAAAACCAGTGAGAGTGTTACATTCGGCTGTGCCGAATCGTTTATACCCTCCAAAATGTAAAAAAAAAACAATAAAAAAAATCCAGGGGCGTTTTTTTTTGGGGGGGAGGGGTTGGTGGGAGACGTTAGGGAGCAACTTCCCCTTGCGATTTGGAACTTCATTTAAGAGAAGAATGTTGCATTTGCTTAGCAAAAGTACAAAAAACCCTGCAAAAATGCGATTTTTATTTGGTTGGTTTAGTTCTCCAAGGGGGAACTTTTTTCCCCTTGGTCCGATTTTATCCATTTCCGAACTTAACCTGCCTAGGAATATAAGACATATTCGTGCCAAACTTCGGAAGTCTAGCTCTTTTATTTTGAACTGTATCGCGTCCTCTACAAACGGACAGACGGACGGACATTTTTGAATTTAGTCGAATTGTGTAATTGGCCGCGGTTTAATAGGAAACATCACATTCAATGCTTTATTTAAGCTAAGCATAATTATAATACTTAAAAGTTATCAAAAAACTTACAAAAATTCGATTCTTTATTTAGAAAAAAAATTTTAGGCGAAATTCTATTTTATATAAACTGTGATTAATTTTGAACCTGCAAAAACCTGCAAGAAATGTCTGCATGACAACGTTCAGTAATAAATTACCTATAAGTTGTATGTAGTAATTCGACATGATATGCCTGGATTCGGTTTTGGCAAGCTGCGGAAGTTTCATAAGTCCTCAAAAATATTGTTATTATTGACCATACTTCAAAGTACAAAAAATGTAAGAAGAAGATCGATAACAAATTTCTTATTAATGTCCAGAATAAGTATAAATCTGTAGCTTTCTTGTACATAAACCGTTTTGAAACCATTGATGTAACATGGATAATATGATGTTATTAGTTAAACACTTATATATATATTATTTTTTTTTAAATATTGGATACCAAAAATGTTATTTCATTCGCATATTTAACAAAGTTAAAGACCTAATTCCAAAAAATGGTTATTAGTTTGATCAGAACACACCCTTAGCTTGCCCCTAGCACTATTAATTCCCAATTTTGAGGACACTAATTTTTGGACTTTTGTCCAGCTAGATTTTGATTTGGAACCAATGTGCGACGGACCGACAGACGGACGGACGGACATCGCAAACTCTACTCAAAAAGTAATTCTGAGTCGATCGGTATGCTTGAAGGTAGGTCTAGGACCAATATTTCGGGTAGTTACAAACATCAGCACAATCTCATTATACCCTATACCACAGAGTGGTGTAGGGTATAAAAATGAGGAGGATGGAGGACGTTCAGGAGTCCAATTTTTTGAGGCGCATCTATTATGAGGTTACACTAAAAAGAAGTGAATGAACTAAATATTGGGAAAATTAACTAAATTTTAGAAAAATTACTTATGATTTTATGCTAAAAATTGTTTTCTTTAGTTTAGTTCATATTTTTCTTAAAAATAATGCAAACAAAATAATGTATTTTTTTTTTAACAATTTTTTCGGGTATTTTGCGATATTGTTCTACGAGTCAGGGACACAAAAATCATGTTGGACATTCTCTCATTCCGGTAGTATTAACAGAGATATGTGCAAAATCTCTTGTTATTTTCATTCTACGTTCGAAAATAATGTTGGGGGATGAAAATAAATAAGGGTCGGTATTACTTCTGACCACTGTAGGAGGCACCATGGAAGCTGTAGGAGCTAATTTCATAAAAAAAATAGTAAAAAAAATAAAAAATTGCATTTGTACCGCCTTAGTTGTTTGAGAGTATGTTCTGAATTGATCTGGAAAAACTGGGAGAAATACGTATTTTATTTACGGTCCTACTCTCAGAATTTTTTGGTCCGTTTCTAAAATTTGAAATTTGTCGGACGGTGTTGTAAATATAATTACTTGAAAATAAATATAATTACTTCAATAAGAGACCTATATTTAATTTTGTAATTGCATTTAAGTAACAATCATACGTAACGGTGAACAGTGGCTTATACTGGATCGATTGCAGCGAAATTCATTACACTTATAAAAAAGTGCAACAACCAAAATCGGAATGAGACGAAACCAAAAGCAAATGAGAATTGACATTTTCCATAACAAAACCCTCAAGTCTTTTTTAGTTCAGCGCTAGAATTTAATTTTTTTACGCATTTGAAGTTTATGTATTTTCATTATATATATAATAATAATTGCTTAAAAACTGTATACGTGGTGTATGCTTTATATTGTAATTGTCTTTAAATGACAATCATACACAACGTTGCACAGAGGTCTATTTTTAATAATTTGGCTATTCACTAAGAATGTACTGGACCGACTGCAGCGAAATTCATACCGGTTATAACTAGCGTAATGTCGAGCTTACGTTTGGACGTTGGACCCCACATGTCCAATAAGGGCAGCGCCAGGGCCTCTAAAGTAGGACATATTTTGTATGCAAAATTTTTAAATGATCTGAAAACGCCAACTTTAAATGCATGTAAAAAAAACTAGCACTGAAAAACAAACTCAAATTTCATTTGCTTTTGGTTTATCCCATTCCGATTCAGAAAGTTCGATTTTGTTTCACTGTGTAAGTAATGTAATTTCAAGCTTAAGGTTGGACACTGAACCCCACATATCCAATAAGGGCACCACCAGAGCCCCCTAAAGTATAATATATTTAGTATATATAAACTTTAAATACTTTAAAATCACCAACTTTAAATGCGTGTAAATCGAAGCTATGTAGTCAAATTCTTGTGTTTTTCAAAAAGTCCTTATTTATTGCGCAGTGTAATCATTGTCACAGCCACATTGCAGTTGCTATAACCGAATTGAAGTTGTGAGAACCGGTAAGAAAATCCTCAAAAATGAGATTGAAATATCTACAAAAGTAGAAAATATGTATATTGCCTTGAGGGCATTACCTTGAAAATGATCTATGAGAAGCTCTGTCGTATATTGTAGTGTATGTTGCATATTGTATATTGTTGTGTTGTGTAGTGCATTGTAGTGTGCTAAAGGCATCTTAAAAATATATAAAAACTAAAAAAACTAACCAAAAAATAGTCAACGAAAACTTAACATATTTTTCGTTGCCGTTGAATGTTGCCCATGTTTTAATATGTATGTTCTATGTTGTTGCATTTACTTACTATTCAGTGAAAAGAAATGATGGTAATGTTTTATTATTATTTTTTTATCGTTGTTGGATTTTGTATACTTTTTTTTTATTTTATTTTTTTTTTTGTAAATAATGTTAAACGTAAATTGTGATAATACTTAAAATATTGCTAAGTAGGGTGGAGTGAGAAATGCTTGGTAAAATCTACACTCAAAATAAATTCTCTGTCCATTCAGCAGAAAAATCTGCTGAAAATACACCCATTTTGAGCCATATGAGAAATTTGCTGATTTTAGCAGACACGGTTTGCTAAATATCTGTCATAAGAGGTGAATAAATATAACAATAAAAAAAAAAAAAAAACATACGGCGCCAGCCAGCATCGAACTCGCCACCTTCCGATTTGAAAGCACACTTCTTAACCACTACGCTACGGAAGCTTATACTTTTATCTGGCGTTTTAGTTATTAAACATGTGTGACATTTTACTATGTTTATACTGATTTTGTTTGCTGAATTTCATTATTTTGTTAAGAAATTTTTTTATATAAAAAAAAAAAGCAGAACAGATTGTCAGCAGATTGCTCTGCTGAAATCAGCAGATTGATCTGCTGAAATCAGCAGAAATATCTGCTGATTTTAGCAGAAAAATCTGCTGATTTTAGCAGAAAAAATCTGCTGATTTCAGCAGAATAATCTGCTGATTTCAGCAGAACAATCTGCTGATTTCAGCAGAACAATCTGCTGATTTCAGCAGAGCAATCTGCTGACAATCTGTTCTGCTTTTTTTTTATATAAAAAAATTTCTTGAAAAAATAATGAAATTCAGCAAACAAAATCAGCATAAACATAGTAAAATGTCTGTTATTTTCTTAAACTAAATGACAGAGATTTTACTAAAAATATCCTTCTCAGCAGAACAATCTGCTAAAAGATTGCTAATTCAAATTGAAAGTCGTTTTACAGATTTTTTGACAGAGTTTTTCTTTTGAGTGTAGAAAGAGAA